>CANUEX010043200.1:0-48235 GCA_948099535.1 Jatropha multifida | reverse complement strand
CAGTAGTAGAAAATCCGCAGTTATGTTAAGATTTATGATTGTAATAATAATAATGTTAAGTGTATGTAAGACTTTATGGGAATGATTGAGTTGAATAAAATAAGGCCCTGTGATAGTTTGAGTCATTAAGAATATAATGGGTCAACTTGTAGAATATTTTCATATAATTATGGTGTTGAAATCAGAGATTAGGCTTACTACGGGCCTCGGAGGCCTTAAGCTTACCCAGGTCCTAGTGCCGATCCGGCCCATGGAAACGGATTGTGACATTTAACTATCATCATGTTAATTTATTAAGAGATTTATATCTCTTAAAAAGATAGATGACTTATTGATGATTAAATATTTTTAATTTTTTTTAATATTTTTTCTCTTATATTCTAAATATGTTTAACTAAAAAGAAAATAGTGTTTAAGAAATTAAAAAAAATTATAATTATATATTTTTGTTTGTATGTACATATATTTTTTTTTAATGTACTGGACAAGTAATATTGCATTTATAACTAACGTGAGTATCGTTATCAATTCATATTATTTTTTATTTCTTTTTACTCTATCTAGCTCTAAAAAATAATTTAGAGTTGAGAGCAAGGGTTGGAGATTGAGTTATTGCTTGATTTCCTTTTTAGACATGTATTAAGATTTTAAGGGTCTGTATTTATAAACTAGGGGCAAAAAAATTAAGTTTAAAGATGAATTTAAAATTTATTATAAGACCACTTTAATTATATAAAATTAAATTAAATATTTAAAATTAGCATTACAGATAATTGGTACAGTAAAATATAAAACAAATTATACGATTATATTATTTTAATATGATAAAAAATTTATACTTTAAGATTACATACATAAAAAAATGAATATAGTCAGGGAGCAAGGCACCAAAAAACACTAGTAAATTAAAAAAAAATACATAATAAGCCAGGAGGTTAGCAAATGTGAAAACAAAACGGCGCCGTGAGCGATTGTTCAGTGGATACGTTAGCGTGCGCCTCCTCTCACCGATTTGTCGTGAACAACACGCGTGACAAACGGTCAAATTATATCAGACGCAAAAGCAAAGAAGCACCTTTTATCGATCTCTCCTTTTTAATTTCCACATTTAATTAATTATTAAATAAAAATAGAAAAACAAAACGAAAATTGCCGTAATACAGAGAAAGAAAGCAGGTGAAATCGAAGCTAGCTCAAGAAAAAAAAGCCAAATGGGAAAAAGCGAGGGCTAGATAGAGAGAGAGAGAGAGAGAGAGAGAGAATACTCCTGCAAATCCTCGTAATCCACGTGCTAAAATGCGCCACCGTGACATTCTTTTCTTTTCTATTCACCCACTCCCTCCTTTTTTAAAAAAAATAAAACCTCTCTCTCTCTCTCTCAAAGACACACTCCCTCTTTTCTCTTTGATCATATGTCTTTATCTCTGTATTGTACAGTTTTCGTGTTCTAATAGTCTAAGCTCTGCTTGTTTTAACATTTCTTCATTATGTTTGTTTTGCTTTTTAATCTTTTTTCAACAGTTTAAAGCTGCAACGAAATCGCTATATACAGAAAGAGTGTGCGCAGGATAAGAGCTTACACACTCTTTCTACTTTCTAGCAAATACACGTCTATTGAGATGGGCAGAGGGAGGAAAATATTTTTAGCGTAGTTTCAGACAAAGGAAGCTCCTTTTTTTTTTGGGTGATCGAAAGAGTTGAAGGAAAAAGAGAATCGGAGTGGTGATGATGATACATGGAGGGGGTTCATTGAAAGGTCGGTTTCTTTAGGGAGATAAAAACAAGCACTTGATAATAACCATTAGCTCGGACATATACAGAAAGAGAGAGGTGAGACCCACTCCCATGCTTCGGTCCGCGTGCTTTGATGCAAAATGATGGGTTTTGGTTCTAGTTGTGTCAAAGGCCCACCTTAAAAAGATCTCTATAGTTGCCTTTTTGCAGGTTTTGTTCCTTGATTTTGGACTCCCGGAAGGGGGAACGCTTCTCTTTTGTGTACAATTGGATTGGTCCTTTTGGTGACCTGAGATTCCCTCTCATGACATGGCTTGATCAATTATCCTTTGCCCTTTTATTTCTTCGAAGAGATTTCGGATTGGCGGAGGGTTTTTGGGTTAGACATGTGAAGATGGGGTTTCCTACTGAGTTCGTCTGCTTGGAGTAGAGAACACTTGAAAGAGAAGCAGATGATAATGGGTTCTGTTGAAGAGAAAATCAAAGCTGGAGGCTTGGTCAATGGAGTACAAACCAATTTACTCGAGGAAATGAAGTTGTTGAAAGAAATTCAAGACCATTCAGGTTTTGTTACATTCCGCTAAAATCTTCATTTCCTTTTTGGTTGTTCTAAAAAGTTTGGCTTTTCTTGCTCATGGCTTGAGATGAGCCAGCAAAGGTTCAGTTTTCTTAACCATGCAATTAACTAACGGCTTCTATTTCGTCCATATGTGCGTGCCCTTTACGAAGGCAGTTGAAGAGTGTTTTTATGTTCAGAGATTGTCCTGCTTGATTTCAGGGACTCGTAAGACGATAAATTCGGAGTTGTGGTACGCATGTGCTGGTCCGCTTGTTTCCTTGCCTCAAGTTGGAAGTCTGGTGTATTATTTCCCCCAAGGGCACAGTGAACAGGTTTGCATTTATCATTACAACGCTTTAGCCTTTCCCATTCAATCCTTATTTTCAGTTTCAGGGTACAGTTTCATAATTTTCCAGCTTATTAAGGTTTTGTGAACTGAAAATTGAAGCATAAAATTTGGAGGCATAAAATTTTATTACAGTTTACCCTTTTTCTAAGGTTTCTATCACTGGTTATGTTCTATGGTAACAAAGATCTTTTATGCAAAAGACCAAATCTTTATTTGCTCCTTCAGTGCTACTCTGGTATTCCCTATCTTTTGATGTCAGCTGTTGTAATGTCTGTTTCATGCTCAAGGCACAGTCCGTGCAAAACTAGTTAGACAGAATCAATAATTAGAATCTTCGGTATGGAGCGTTGGAGCTGATTCAAAAGTATACAAATTGAGTACTCTTTTGTGATGTGGCAAACTTGCTTTGGAGCTGATTCTACAAATACATGATAAGTTGAAACTTTTTTACCTGTTCTGGTGTTTTTGGTAGTTTGTCATTTTAATAGTTGTCTTCAAGGTTGATTTGAGTCAAGTTGGTGTTGGAAATTGATATTTCACCTATAAGACTGCCAGTATGCTTGATCCGGGGGCTGCTTCCCCTGATGTAACTAGAAACTACATTGCATGATGTGGTTTCGTGTCTACATCTACTTATCTGAGATGTTTCATAAACATGTAATGATATTATAATCCAACCCATTCATAAACCTGTAATAATATTTAACCTGTCTGCTTCAGATGAAAGCATGAGAAACAGCCTGGCTGTTATTATTGGTTTTAGTGAACATGGAAGTTGGGAAAATAGTTTTACGTGTTCTATTATTTTGTAAGAAATTAAGTGTTTATCATTCTGATAAATTTGGAATTTCTGCTAATCGGAAACCCGCCAGAATGTAACAGGAGCTTTCTGAAAACAGAGTTTATATATGAGAAGATGGATTTTGTGACAGCTTCTTTGTTGACTTGTGGCAGATTGTTTTACCATAATTCAGAGAACTAATGAACTTTCGTTTGGCATGTGTAGGTGGCAGTCTCCACTAAAAGATCGGCAACTTCACAAGTTCCTAACTACCCAAATCTCCCTTCTCAGCTATTGTGCCAAGTTCACAATGTCACTCTACATGTATGCCAATTCTTAACTGACTCGTTTCTCTTTATGCTTGTGCATGCTACTATTATATCTTGTCAAAGGGTGAGTTATTGTAATCTGAACTTGCTTTTCCTCTAATTTTTTAGGCAGACAAAGACACGGATGAAACTTATGCCCAAATGAGTCTTCAACCAGTGAACTCTGTAAGCTTGACTACTATATAGTTTATCTAACTTCTTCGCTTTGGCTCCTCTTTACTCTTCCTTCCAAAAGTGACCAAATATATATGTATGTATATGATGCTTAACACGTTTACTTCTGTATAGGAAAAAGATGTCTTCCCAATTCCAGATTTTGGACTAAAACCCAGCAAGCATCCAAGTGAATTTTTTTGCAAAACCTTGACAGCGAGTGATACAAGCACACATGGTGGATTCTCGGTGCCTCGAAGAGCTGCAGAAAAGCTCTTTCCTCCGTTGGTCAGATTTGATCTTATCTAAAAGACTTCGCATGAGATAAATCATTTTCGTACTCTTGCGTTGATGATTTAATTTACTTTCAGGATTACACAATGCAACCACCAACTCAAGAGCTTGTTGTTAGAGACTTACATGATAATACTTGGACATTTCGCCATATATATCGTGGTGAGAAATCTTTTGATTTGTATTCCTATTTCTCTACTAAATCGATTAAGATAGTTCAGAGAGACATGAAATTTTATTCAATCTTAAACTCTGTGAGGGGATGTTTCTTGGTCAAATTGAAGTTGCTTTTGAGCCAATGTACACCTTTTATGACATTTCTTACCTTTTCTTTATTTCCTCCCCTGCATTTGACTGCTCGTCTGGAATTTTACTGTACTCCTTGACTTTTTACGCAGGCCAGCCGAAGCGGCACCTTCTTACAACTGGATGGAGTTTATTTGTTGGTTCAAAAAGGCTTAAAGCAGGCGATTCTGTTCTGTTTATCAGGTAAAATCCATCCTTATCATGTCATAACTTTAATATCTGCTATTTGGAGATGAGAGGGACAGAAACATATGAAATGAACTCCCTCCTCCCCCTACCATTGCATCAATTTTTCCCTCGAGCTTTCTAGCAACCAATGAATTTTTGGAAATAACTAAACCTCATTATTGTTCTAGGTGTTGCAATTGTTTTTGGAAAATAACTCTGGTAGGGAAAAATGGTGTTCAGTCTTTCTTGCAAGATGATAAGAAGCTTTATTGTGCCATGTGATTGCGCTCTCTCTCTAGAGTATAGTTATATGTTTTAACTTATTCTATCCTTAATATTACAAGGGATGAGAAATCACAGTTATTGGTGGGTGTAAGGCGTGCAAATCGTCAACAAACAACATTGCCATCATCTGTCCTATCTGCTGATAGCATGCATATTGGTGTCCTTGCTGCTGCAGCTCATGCTGCTGCCAATCGGAGTCCATTCACCATTTTTTACAACCCAAGGTTTATTAATACATGATTAGATCCTACTTTTCTTTTGTCCCATAAAGTATGTTTCTGAATATGGTGATCACATATATTCTTTCAACTATTCTTAGGGCATGCCCTTCGGAGTTTGTCATTCCTTTAACCAAGTATAGAAAAGCTATATATGGAACTCAAGTTTCAGTTGGAATGAGGTTTGGAATGATGTTTGAGACAGAGGAATCAGGCAAAAGAAGGTATTTTTCAATATATGGCACCCTTTGACATCCTTATTTGGTGGCATTTGGCAGTAATAGTAACATATTGCATATCTGCAGCAAACTACTGATATTTGCTTTACTCCATAATAAAACAGAAGTACTTCAAATTCATGGAGATATTTTGCCTGATAAACGCCATGGCTATCTAAAGCTTTAATTAAATCTGCATGGTTAAACTTGGATATTTATTGGCTTGACATGTATAGAACTGAGCAATTTTTAATTTTTCTGCAGATATATGGGCACAATAGTTGGTATTAGTGACTTAGATCCACTGAGGTGGCCTGGCTCCAAGTGGCGAAATCTTCAGGTGAGAGGGCTGCTTGCGGAACTGAATGAATCTTTTGCTTTTATCTTCTGTTGCAATCAATTGACAGAATAGAAACTTGGTAACTGCCAGTTGCTTTGCCTATCAAGCAATTGAATATTTCCCTTTTTCTTTGAGAACAGGTGGAGTGGGATGAGCCAGGGTGTTCTGATAGGCAGAATAGGGTCAGTTCATGGGAAATTGAGACTCCTGAAAGCCTCTTCATTTTTCCTTCTCTGACTTCAGGTCTCAAACGACCCTTGCATGCAGGGATGTTAGGTATGTTCATCCTAATTGTGTTTGTTAGAGGAAAAATTTGTTCTGACATTCATTGTATTTCTTTTTTTCTGGCCAGGAGGAGAAACTGAATGGGGTAACTTGATAAAAAGGCCCCTCATCTGGCTTCCTGAACATGGAAATGGGAATTTTCTATACTCTTCAATTCCAAACCTGTATTCTGAGAGGCTTTACAAGATGCTAATGAAACCTCAGGATAATTATCCTGGAATCTGTGAGTCTGCCCTCCAAGAACTCTCTGCTGCTAAAGCAACTCCTGTAGATGATGTTAAGACCATGCAGGGACCAATCAATCAGCTTAACCAGTCAATAGCTATGTCAGTAGAAAACCAAAATTATTCCCAATTCTGTGCCAACCAAACGGACGTGATTAACCCATCTGCTTCAAAAATAAATGCAACTGGGAAGTTACATCCTCCTTGCACTGTTGAAAATCGAACACCAGATGGAATTGATGTAGAAAAGTTGAAATCCGAACCTGAGCATTCGGCAGATCAGATAAGCCAGGTAACCTCAACAGGAGAATGCAATGAGGAAAAAACTTCCTCAAGTCCTACAAATCTGCAGAACTGTAGCAACCAGCTGGAGTTTCAAAATCAGACCCAGGCTCACTTGCATGCTCAAACCAATATCTGGCCGATGCAACAACTGTTTGAGGCATCCACTCTCCACTCTCAGCAAATTAATATACCCCAAGCTGATTCTAATGCTCTCAATGGCTCACTTCCTTTCTTAGACACTGATGAGTGGATATCAAATCCGTCTTCTTGCATACCTCTCCCTGGGATATATGGATTGTCAGGGCCTCTGTCAATGTTTGGATTGCAAGAACAAGCATCCATACTCCCTGAAGCAAATAATCCTTCTTTACCTTTAATGAATCAGGATTTGTGGGATCAACAGCTAAACAATTTAAGATTTTTATCCCCACCAAGCCAACTCGTTCCTTTAGCGCAGCAAGACCTCTGTAGCCTTAACTCAGGTGGTGCAAAAGATTTGTCAGATGAAAGCAATGATCAAAGTGGAATGTATGGCTCTCTTAACGTGGATGTTGGCAATGGGGGAAGTGCCGTAATTGATCCTTCTGTCTCGAATACTCTTTTGGATGAGTTGTGCACGTCGAAGGGTGCTGATTTCCAAAACCCTTCAGATTGTTTGGTTGGTAACTTGAGCTCAAGCCAGGATGTTCAGTCACAGATTACTTCAGCAAGCTTAGCAGATTCCCAAGCTTTCTCGCAGCAAGACTTTCCAGACAGCTCAGGCGGTACATCTTCAAGCAATGTGGATTTTGACAAGGGTAATTATATGCAGAATAACTCATGGCAGCAGGTTGCTCCACGAGTGCGGACATACACAAAGGTATTGTTTTTGTTGCATATCTAAATGGCTATTGTCGGGTAGATGGGGGTGGGGGATCAAAATTAAAATGTTATGACTGAGATCATGTCCGAATGTGGCTTTTAATTGAGTTGTGTCTTTAGTGTGATTGAACACTTTACTATTACGGCTAGACCTTCCGTCATAGGTACATCATATAAATTTTTATTTATCTGGATGGTTTTCAGGTTACTCTAGTTCTGCATGCAACCAGTCAATTTTTTTATATTTGTTTTTATAATTGAAATCACATTTCTCGTTGTGAAAAGGTTTGTCATTCTCATTATTATTTTAGAATTTTCCTGAGTTTTTAGCCGTCTACATTATTTCCTAGTGAAATCAAAGGAATTTGCATCTTTTGTGTCAAGCCAAGGTGATGAAGTTGTTTGTGGTTGATAGGTTCAAAAGGCTGGCTCAGTGGGGAGGTCGATCGATGTCTCAAGTTTTAGAAACTACGAAGAACTATGTTCTGCAATCGAATGCATGTTTGGACTTGAAGGGTTGCTTAATAATCCAAGGGAGTCAGGTTGGAAGCTAGTGTATGTGGACTACGAGAATGATGTTCTATTGGTTGGAGATGATCCATGGGAGTAAGTTTAATCATTCATTGTTATCATGTATGGCTTGTTTAATATACTGTTGGGAGCCAATATCTGAAGACTGAAGGCCATTTTATTTGCTTGTTCAGGGAGTTTGTTGGTTGTGTCCGCTGCATAAGGATTCTGTCACCTTCTGAAGTTCAGCAGATGAGTGAGGAGGGAATGAAGCTCCTTAACAATGCCAATATCAACGGCTTGAATACCTCCATAACAGAAGGCCGCCATGCTTGAGACTGAACAATAGCTGCCAAAAGTAATATGTATTACACGGATAAGCTGGGGTTATCGTCCTTGAAATTTCTTGTCTTCATGATTAACACGGTGGTGGATGGCGAGTTATATGGGCATTTGTTAGAAATTAGAATGGGTTTAGATATATAAATATGAGCTGGCATTTGTTCATGTCACAACTAATGTACGAGGTACTTTATTTTATATCTTTTCATGCAAGCCCTATGTTCTGTATTTAACGTGAACCCGAAATAGTCAAGGCTAATCGTGCTTCTTCAATCCTGAGTATTAACGATTAACTAGTAAATAAACAAGTTTAACGGAAATATTTTCCTTTGTAGGTGAGGTTTAACATGGCGATTACTAGTTCAAAGGAGATGGTTAAACTGTCCGTTTACTAGGAAAGTCCGTAGTTTTTCAAAAAACGACACGAAATATTTGTTACTATCGGTGCAGGTGAAGGTCAGGGGTGAAAAAGAACTGGTCTATACAAAATCTGTTGATTAGGGCTGTGCATAGTTCCTGTGTCGTAACACAAATGCGTCCTCTGTAATAAGTAAATTTCGAGTCCTGTTTCCTTTGGCAGACAAAACTAGAACCAATGGATTGTGAGCACCAGTCAATTACTTGAGCTGAGGATCATTTACAATAGGGAGTTTCAGTTCAGATCTCCAGATGATTTCTTTTAATTTCCAAAACACGTCACAAGTACACGATGATCTATGACAAAGCCATGATTGTATGCTCCTACAGAATTTCATCGTCCTGACAAAAGATGAATTCAATCCATCACATTCATATAGTTCTATTGCCATGACCTTGTCTAGAATTGTCAAAACTTCAATCACTTCATTGCAATACTTTAAGTTTATTAGCACTTAGATTCAAAGTCTTCCGGGGAATGCTAGATAAAAATAGTGCAGGCTCAAAACACCAGGTACTTGCAGTTCAGAAGATTCAAGAATATTGTATAATTTTTCCATTCCTAAACAATTTACTTTAGCTTGGATATAAAATCCCCTAAAGTACATAATAAAAGATATAACTCTGTTTTAAATTACAGAACAGATATTATCGCCTTCCCGTTTCCACTGCAGGTTTGCAGTTGAGGAAAAGAAATAACAGTTAATGTACTTAATGCACCTTCAAACAAATTTCATGACCATTTGGGCAACGAAGTGGCAAAAATTCTGCGCAGAAAAAAGAAAAAAAACCCCTACAAATGTGAGTGATATCCTTACCTTTTACGTCTTGCAGTTTCTTGTGGAAACTCCAATAATCACACTCTTGCTGGCTTTTGCAAGACTGCAGATAAATAAATCTCAGATTTGCCTGACCCAGCGGTCTCTATCTTCTCTCCCACAACCCATTTTAGCTTTTTATAACCAAATCGCTCTATCAATCTTGTCAAAGTCCTCTTCTTTTCATCATCAGCACAATAAAAGTTATCCAACCAAAACAATCCACCAGCTCTCATGACCCGATCAATGTCAAACATTAAGAACTCTAATTTCTCAGGTTTGCCCCCAACATCAAGTCCACTGGACGCATGAACCAAATCAAAAACATTGTCATAAAAAGCGAATCTATGATCTAAGCTCAAATACAAAGGGAAAAGCCCTCTAGCTGCTATGAATTCACTGAAAGGAGCATCAATGTTCAAAGTACTAGTGATCACAGTCACATTCTTTTCTGCCATTCTAGCAGCAAAAGTGCCAGACCCACCACCAATATCAAATCCTACTCTAATTCCTCCACTTGCTAAAGCTAACACATCATCAATTAAGAAATCATTCTTGCTTCTAACCTTAACAAACTTTTGATTCTCATACCCATTAGCCAAATCAAAGCAACCAACACAATCTCTACTCAGTTTCTTTTTATTCAAGCACTCAAGATTCTTGCAACCAAGACCACTCCATGTCAACATCTTATCATAAACAGGTTTCCACAAAGAAATCGGAAAAGGAGAAAGACCCACCTTAGGAACAGACTTGGCAAAGCATCTCCTTCTTGGCAAAGGCTCACATCCACGCAAAATCAGCTTCTGGCCAAGGCTCCAGTCATCAGGACAAGGCCCAGAAACCTTGTAAGTCATGAATTGAGACAACAAATCAGCAGATTTGTCACACGAGTGACCCACAGAAGCCACCATTTCAGTAATCCCAGTTCTGGAATCTTTACCGAGAGGAAGCTGGTGGTGTTGTAGAAAAAGTTTGAGCTCGTTTGCAATGTTGGGTCTTGAGATATCAATGGTTTCGTAGCCTAAAAGCTGTTTTTCCATCTTTGCAAGCTTTTTTTGAGAAGAATCTATCTCTCTTAAGATTAGAGAGACTTGCTCAGAGATCAGAGAAATATTCTTGTGAGTATTGTGAAAGAGATGATTTTGATGGTGTTTGGAAGAGGATGTGAAGGCATAGAGAGCAAAGAGATTAGTAGAGATAACAGAGAAGATCATAAGAACGTTAACTGCTGAGGAACATACAGTCGCTCTCTTGAATCTGGCTGTGCCATCTCCTATTTTCAGCGACACTGATCCCATCTTGGTCTGATGGTTTCCTTCTCCTTCTGCGTCTAAAGCAGAGGAGAGAGAAGGGTTTGGGCCTGGAGTGCACTTGGGGAGTGAGATTTGCGAAGAAAGTGAAGCAAGTGGATGGGTGTTACTTTTTTTCTCTGGTTCTTGAGTGAAATATTAGAGTGCGATTTTTAGCGAGACAGAGAGAGAGAGAGAGAGAGAGACGAGGTGGCCGTCGCCTGTCGGTTAGAGTCAGTGCCAACTACTAAAGTTAAAAAGGGATTTCACTAAATATGGTTCCTCAAGTGTCCTAGTTATCATTAGGACAAATATAACAGTATCGCTTTCACTAAATATTTAAACAAAGTAATAAACTTAAAAAACCGGTTCGGTTCTCAGATTAAGAAGCACAATCTTTGCTCGGTGATTAACCATTTTAAATAAAATAAGCATATTTGAGAAATTCATGTGTATTTTAAGGATAAATATTAAAATTAATTTTAATTACAAGCTTATCTTTAGCAATGCTATGGTATGGTAGTCCTTATATTGCACATTATTAAGAAATGATGAGCTGAATTTCATAAAAAAGAAAAAAATGATGAGCTGAATGCTAAGCAGTAGCGTTGAGGATTGGGCTGCGTAGACATTATTATCTTTTATACATTCGGGATTGAATAAAAGAAGAAAGAATTGCGGGAAAAGGTGGTTTTCTTTGATTGGGCCGCAAACATGTTAGCATCAAGAATGGACTTGGGCCCACCATATAGTGTATCAAGGGCCATAAGAAAAGGCCTCGGTAATTGACGTGTTAATGCCATGGTCGAGATCAATGGCCCCACCTCTTCATTTTTCCGACACTACTTCCATTTGCTAACGAAGTAGACCGGCATGGAGAAGCTTTAAAATAATCACGATATAATTAATTAATTCATACGATTAAGAAAAAAGCAGATAACTTGTCCATTTTTGTTTGGCTGATTACTATAGTCTCATTTAATTTATTTACTTAAAAATTATCCACGACCACAACCACAACCACAACCTCTCGGCTGCAATAATTTCACGCTGGGACCAGAAGCGTGAGGCCTGACCCAGGACCTGCTACTCAACAATCAGCACAATCTGTCATTCTGTATCCACCTTCCCTAGAGTTTTTTATAAGGCAATAGTTCGAACTATTTCACCGATAATCAAAAACGAAAGCAAAAGAAAACCAAAATCATGCTGGATGCTTAAAGCAATGAAACTCTACAAAAGCCCACAGAAAAGTTGTCATTTGTCAGGTTGATACTTGATACCGCTCAAGAAAGGTTGTTATTTTAGGCATTACGCATCTTATGCAGTTATTTTCTATACAGAAAAAGAAATAAACATGCAGGGAGACCCAGTAATCCACAGATGATTGTTCTTCCATATAATAAAATTATGAATTACTACTACTTTTTCCATTTCTTAAAAATGGAAAAACGCCTGCCATTCTAATGATTATGAAGATAAACAAATTCAAAATGTTCACAGTATTCTAAATCAAGAACCATCTGTGCAAGATAATTTAAATGACATCCAAGGCTCTTTATTGCATCCAGAGATGAGCAAGCCAACTAATCAGTGATGTGCCTTAGCTTCAGACTTCTTATGTGACTTTGCTTTCATCTGGTCAAAGAAAATCCATTTGTTAGGATTCCTTTCCAATCATAAGTCGAGGGTAGAATTTATCAATGGAACATCAGTCAACAGTACAAGCATGTTGAACCAAAGGCCCAAAATGAATCATAGATGATAAACTATAAACCTAACAAACAGATCTACTTAAAAATAGTACTAATAATTAAGCGAAAAACTAAAGTTCGTCATGTACATGATATAGATATAATTATATCATCAATAATATGAATGTAATTTCATGAAACATATGATGGCAAAGAGACTTTGCAAATTCCATATTCCTCCATATCAGCTCAAACAAAACATGAACAGAAATAATAATTCCTCTCATCACTATTGTGTCATACTGTCATTAATGCCATCATCCTCTATTTATGATGAATTAAACTTCTATTAGAATATGGCTTGCAATTTCTATAAAAGAAAGGCAATCAAAGAAGGAAAAGGAAAAATAAAAAAGCCTGCAACAATGCAATTTCTGTAAACCTGACTAATTACAGTGCTCGAAAGATTATATTAGCAGTAGTCCAAGTACGTACATCCTCCAATTCTGCAGCTACACCATGTTTCTTTAATAGAACCACTTATTATCTGCTATGGTTGGTTGTGACCCCGCTAGCAAACTATCATTCTATCTATTAACAAACAATCAATTTAGGCTAGCACTGAAAAAATAAGGGCCAACAAGGTGCTATTGAATGATCACCATATTGATAGATGCAGGTAAAATGACTCAAACATAGTACATTACTCCATATTCATATCAGTGAATCCAATTTTCCACACCTGTATTAAGCCTATTCATGTCTACATAGGGTTGTAGAAGTCATGTCCTTAGATGTTAAGATATAACGTCCAATATTAATCTAACCGGTTAAAAGAACAAACAATTAGATCTGGCTCACACATGATAGGGAAAATCACAAAAAAGAAAAAAAGAAAACGTAAATAATCAACGATCAGAAATTACCTTCAGAACTTTGAGTTTCACACTTCCATAAACCAGACCGAAACTGAATGCTGATGCCCGAGCAACCTGCTCAGACCAACAAATCCAAAGAAAAAAATGGAAATCAACGAGAAGAGGGATTTAGATGGCAGAAAATGAGGAGAAGTATAATTACCAGAGCGAGAGTGCTGATGCCGGAATAAGGACCTGGAGGTGGCGCCATTCGATTGGCTGAAAAGATCTGATCACACGACTCTCGATGAAAACCCTGATATTGTTATGCTGTGGTTGGAAGATATCTGTCTCTGATTCTTCAGTTCTTTGCAATGCACTTCTACTTCTATTTGGACCCGGGTCATTGTTAATAGACTCTGCTGTCTAAGGCCCATTCAAGTCTCTCTCCTGATCATCAAAATAAACGTAAAACGGTGCGTTCTACAAGCGCGGTCGTTATCTGTCCAGTGGATCACATGCCTGGTGACACGTAAAATATAGTGGCAAAACTCAAAAGGTCCGTGGAATTTTCTCCGGACACAAACAGGAGGAGGGGCATCATCTTCAAATCAACTAAAGTTTCATTTTTGTTTTTGGCGTGGGACAACCTTTAACCAATTTGCAAGAAAGTAGATAGTAGCGACAATGGGAGCATCATCTTCGATAGAGCAGAACGTTACAAGAGAACAGCGAGAGGTGGAAAGTCTTGCTGCGTCCACCGGAGCTATGCCAATGCTTCAAAATTCTTTTCTTAAGCTTGCCGATCCTCAAACAAATGTTGTTCCTCTCCAGTCCCTTCAGGTATTTCAAAACCTTGGCCACTCTCTACAGCAAAAAGCTTTTTCCTTTGCTTGTATTGTCATTTTTTGCTTAGTATTTATATAAAGAAGTTACTGAACCAGATTGGTTCAATTGAACAGAGAAGTAAGTTCATTTTTATTCGCTGGTTTCTGATATGTGATTTTTAATTTGATCAGCAATGTTTCTGTTTAAATTATAAAAATCCAGACTGTGAAGCAACCAAAATGCCTGATTCCTTTCTGGTATTACTGGATCATTTGGGTTCATCGATAGTGGACCTACTTTTCATCTCTGACAAAGGTGGTCTCAATTGGATCGAGTTTTTGAGAGGTTATTTGAAATTCTGTGGGAGGATGCCTGCCTCAATGGCCCTCAATAACTTGTTGCGAGTATTTGCCACAATCTATGCAAAAGCTGGACTTCCTTTGACACTGGAGTTCGAGTCCAGCGACGACGATTGTAAGATTAGTGGGTCTCTTCTTGCTACCGATGTTCTTATGCTTCTCTGGATGTGTTGGACAATGTTATGGGATTCCAAAACTTCAAGATTTACCAAAGGAAAAGAAAATCTATGTCTCCCTGATATTAGTCACTTGATATTGTCAGCAGTTATGTCTTGTGCCGAAGTTGACAGAAGCTTGGATGTATGGGATTCTAACATATCACTCTTGGAAGTTCAACTTCCTGTTGGGAAGTTTCTTACTTGGGCCCTGACAACTGTACCGAACCTGACTGATTGCTTCACACATTTTATCAATAAGAGACTTCAAACTTCAGTTTCTTCAGAGGTATGCAAGTCCAATTAAACTCTGACATTGATGATTTGATGTAATTGTGAATCTTGCTATATTAGTTTGAATGTTTGTGCAAAGATTATATTTTCTGTTCTTGCATAACATATCGAACTACAGATATAATAATACTCCAGTGCAGAACATGGGATGGTGAGATTGCTTTGTCTACTATCTTCTGAAGAGAGTAATTCTAATTAATCAATTCATGCTTTGGCTTTCTTTTTTGCCTCCCCATTCTTTTTATTAGGTTATGTATGGTCTAGCATTTTGATTTTGGAATCTAGCCTCTTGATGTCCCATCTTTAAGGTTTTACATGCATAGTTTCTCTGCATGCAATATATGCTTCTTGGAGCACATAAATTTTCTACTTGGCAATGGGATTTTCCTTTTCCCACATGCTATCAATTTTTTTTTTAGAATCTGGTGATCTGGAAATTAATTTTTCATTGTTAAACAATTATATAATTTGGTTTGTTCTATGTTGTCCTTGCTACTTTTCTAGTTATATTCTGCGTGATCATTCCATAGTCTATTTTTCAAGTCCCTATTCTAGACCAGATGAGGCGCTACTAAATGAATTTTTTCTTTCTCAGATTATTGTTACAGCTTTTACTAAGGATGATGAATTTCTTCCATTGTTGTATCTAGTTGTATAAGATCATATGCCATATGCTTTTTTTTTCATGATCAATAGCAGGACAAGTTAGAACCTTCAACTTCATCACAGGGAGCAACCCCCCCAAGAGAGCCAAGTGGTAATCATCTACTAACATGTGGAAGAGCATGGGCGATTTCTCTTACTCTCTGGAGTGAAATGAGTTCAGAAATTTTGAAACCATACTTACCTAGCGATGGTGATGGAACATATGAAAATCTTCTTTACCGGTTTGTTAGCTTACCCTGTTCATCTTTTCGTAAGCAACCTACCAGTTCTTTTTGCTGCTTGGCACTATGTTTGCTTGTAAGAATTGTTCAAGTCTATATGAACAGTTAATGTACCTAAATTGAATTTTATAATTTGGTTGTAAGACTTTAAGCTGCTTATTATGGAAGTGTGTTCAATCTTCCATATCCAGATTGTGTGGAAATGTGAATCTTCCTATGGTTATCTTAGTTATTGATTTGCTTACTACACTACGAACTTTTTTTTTCTTTTGCTGTATAGGTCATCTCTTCACGGGAGGGGATTGAACAGATTCTGGTCTAACATTGAAGGTTATCATGGTCCGTTGCTATTTTTGGTTTCTGCTACTTCTGGCAATGCCCACGAAGATAATATCAATGTCAGAAAATGGATCATAGGTGCACTTACACAGCAGGGTTTTGAAAATAAGGATATGTTCTACGGATCCTCTGGAAAACTATATGCTATATGTCCAATCTTCCATACGTTCTCACATTCTGGTATGTACATAGGTGCACTTACACAGCAGGGTTTTGAAAATAAGGATATGTTCTACGGATCCTCTGGAAAACTTTATGCTATATGTCCAATCTTCCATACGTTCTCACATTCTGGTATGTACATAAGAATAAAAGAGAGAGAGAGAGAGAGAGAGAGAGAGAGAGAGAGAGAAACCTTCACATTCTGGTATGTACATGAGAACAAGAGAGAGAGAGAGAGAGAGAGAAAGAGAAACCTGGTGCGTGTGTGTGTGTGTGCTTGCCTGCTCGCCACCCTCCTCCCACCCCAAGAAAAAATAAATCCCGGGCAGTTTTCTGCCTTCAGGAAAAAGGGAGGAAATGTTGTTGATAGGTCAAACTAAAGAAAAGTCATGAAAAATGCTTCCATTTTCATGGATTTTGAAAAGAACTGACTGATTTTTAACATTGTCACAGGGAAAGATAAGAACTTCGTTTACAGCCATTTGCATCCTACTAGCCGAGCTTATGAACCACATCATAAGCCTGTGGGAATTGCATTTGGAGGAACCATTGGGAATGAAAGAATATTTATCGATGAAGACTTTGCAAGAGTTACTGTTCGCCATCATGCAGTTGACAAAACTTACCAACCAGGTTCCCTTTTCCCATCTCAGGTATAAGTCGTAGGGCTTAACAAAGATAATCAGGGATCCAACATTATCATTTTATTTTAATTCTCAATTGCCAATATTTCAATAAATTAGTTTGGTCTACTTGAATATTTGTTGATAATATCATGTAACTGTACAAGTAAACTGTCATTTTTCTGTTTAAGTTTACTTCTCCTTGATCCATATCCGGCATTAGCGAGTACTAATCATTTCAAAATATCTCTTGGTCATTGTATCCCTTCGTTTATTTTAATATTTTTGCATTTGACAAGTTATGCGTGCTTCATAGGGAAAGAATTTCTCATACCTGATATATTGTCAATCGTCCCTGTGGAGATATTATCAAAATCAGATATCATATAAGATAGTGTAGGAATAGGAGTAAGAGTTGGATAAATTTGGCCTCTTTCCACCGTGTGGCCAAGAAGGTCCAAACTAACACAGAGTTTCACAAGTTGACTTCCGTAAATGAACCTGTACTGCAGGGTTTTCTCCCTGTTGAAGCTTTGATTTCAGAAGTTGAAGTTTGGGGATTGGGCGGGAGGACACCAAAGGAAGTCCAAGCTTCATATAAGAAGAGAGAGGATCTTTTCATTGAACAAAGACGCAAGGTGACCCACCAAGTTCAATTAGACATTTGTTATGCCAGTCTTAAATGAGAACTTATGGTCATCTTTTTGGCAGGTTGATTTGAAAACTTTTGCAAGCTGGGAAGATTCCCCTGAGAAGATGATGATGGATATGATGTCTGACCCCAATGCAGTAAGAAGGGAAGATCGCTAAATAAACTCGTGTGAGATGGTTTTGCAATTTGGTAGGTTTCATGGTGGAAGAGAAAGGCTAGACTAAGCAATTACTCCTGTATGTTCTTCTAGAAAAGAGTTATGCCTAGTCACATTCCGAATTGTACACCTGACGCACTGATTACTGTATTACATTTTAACCTGGCAAAACCCAGTTGTAAATTTAAAATAATTGACATATTGATCAAACATACCAGTTGATTGGCTTGTGAAACATAAAATTCTGTTTTTTGTCTTGTATTAAACTGAATGTCACTGAATGTAAGACTTTAAGCTGCAAAACGTGACAATTGGAAATCAAGTTCAGGCGCCTGATTTATTGAAACGTGTCAATAGATAAACACAGGTTTACATATGTTTCGCCAAATTCCTTATTATGAACAAAGGCATAAGATCTCGACCCGAACATCACAATGATCCGTCACGGACTGTTCATGCATCCCCCGGAGAACCAGGCATGTGAGATGGAGAACGCTGGGTACAAGGACATCAGATATGATGGAGAACGCTGGGGACAAGGACATCAGATATGGCCAATGTCCTAGGCTATTACTCCAAATTGATAAACCACACGTCAGAGTCCCATCTAATTCCCACCATGTCCATTCTCATATGGCTGAGATACAAAACGAGCCTCGAATAGACAATATGGAAAATATATTCTTTGGCTCTAAAATTGCATTTCTCTATTGTCTGTCTTTTAAAATAAAATATAATACCTCAGCAACCTTGAAGGAAAGAGAAAATGATGTCAAGACAGTACAAAAGAGCCTAAGCATATGAGCAGCTCTAAGAAGAATACATTCATAAAACACATGTAACTCATTTCAGAGGATTTTCCTGGCACCATCAACACTTCAATATGGAATCAGAATATACTTTGCTAGCAACATTAGTACAGTTCAAAAAATGATTTGTTCTTTATTTTTTGCATGACTCGCTAAAATTTGGTTCCATGGACACTGTTGCACAGATGGACATCAGACAGTTGCCTCACCCAACATGTAGAACAGAGTGTATATGTCTCATTGCTTCTTCTCCTCTGCCTTCCTTGGCTGGGAAGGGTGGGAAAAAGGGAAAATAAATAAATACAAGAAAGGAAAGGACGTTAGATGGTCAAAGAGAGGTAAATGGCAACATGAGAAGGTACAAAATAACATAAATTAATAGACTAGAAAAACATAATCAATGAGCAGCAGCTTTTGTGAACCATTGAAACAAAATACTGTTTCATTTATCAAACCACAAAAGCAGCAGTTTGGTCAGAATGCAATGAACTGGGAATTGGGATGGCAATAGATAAGGGAATCTTGAATGAGCACTTGAACACTAACTTTCTGCTCTGGAAAATCCAGATATAAGAAAGGAAATGCATCTCCGACTAACTCTTGCAATGTTTGATAAATAAAAATAATATACTTCCTCGCACAGAATTTTCTACTTAAATATTGGCCTCCAGCTTGTTCTTCATCCCTTTTCTTATTCAATCTGTCCTCTAAATCTCTAAAACTTGATTTTGGGAAATAATATTTCAAAAGGTCTAAGCTTATAAAACAAGCACAAAAAATAATTACTGGTGATAAATGGTAGCATTCAAATGTCTGTCATAGGCAGTGAGTAATTGGTAACAAACATGTAGAGGGAAAAACAACAGTTACCAATGTCAACATTATATGGCCACTAGCATATTTGAAAATGGAAACACGAAGATTATAAGAGTTGTATCAAGTGCAAACACAGAACAAGAAAAGGGGAACGCGAGTAAAGATATCAGAGGATTGAAGACTAAACCCATTTGGGTTTTATTTATAAAAGAATAATCTTTTCTTTGCAATGTGTAAAGGACTCAAATAAAAAGACAAACAAGGTAAACACTATACAGGTAGGAATAAGTATCAAATAATTTTACCAAAAACGCAGGCATTAAGAAACCCAAAATAGACCCGATGTCCACCACTCCACCCAAAGCACACAAATTGTTCGCGAAATGCCCAGTCGAAATAAAACACAAAGCAAAGACCAATCAAATTACTTTCAAGAAGGAAAAGAACAAAGGTGATTCTAACCTTGGTCCCAGGAGCAGGCATGTGGAGCTCTTCCTCCGGTATGATGACAGGCCACTTCTCACCAGCTTCACGGAACATTTGCTCCGTCTCGAGGAGCTGACCCTTCTCCAAAATCATGTTCCTAATGGTCTGAGCAGGAATCTTAGTACCGTCAAAAACCTCCTCGACTCCGTTAACGAAAGTGACAGTGATCTGCGGGGGGTGGTCATCGGTTCGCCGCTTGACTAAGACCTGGCACGCGGGGTTCGATTCCTTGGCCTTGCGGGCGTTGCATTGAGCTAAGAATTCCATGCAAGAGGCTATGCGAGGGTCTAACGCATTGAACTCAATCCGTACCTTTGACAGGAACTTCAACATGTTAGTGCTCTTTGCTGCCCCCCAATTTTGTTTGATTAATAACCGAGATTTCGTAGCACAGCTTCAAACGACACCTTGCCGGTTTGGTCGGACTAGGTATTTATTGCACCACAAAGTCTCCTCCGGTACTATGTAGAATCTTGGATGGGCCCAGTTTTTGCCAAGTTTCGTTTTGTCAGAAGACTTGTAGATGGCCCAAGGCCCAGCCCATTACCTTAACCCAATTAAATTATAGATAATTTCCACTGTTTTAATTTTTTTAAATTAAATTAATCACCCTTAGATCGCCTGAAAAAGTTCCCATCGTCACATAGAGGAAAGACAAATAAGGAATTAGATGTGAAAAAGAAAATGCTATCTCAACGATGGAAATCTGCAATTGATTAGGAATATGAAGGCTTCGCTGCCTATAATTTTAATGACGTTCAGAAGTAAAGGGAATAATTTGTAGCAAAACCAAGCCAGAGAATTAAATAAAAATGCTGAGATGCAATATGCCTTTCGATCTAAAAAAAAAAGCTACATGCAAGCAGCAAAAACTAACTGCTAATTTCCCTATCCATCTTCATTCTCTTTGCATTTTGCACCTCTTGTATGCTACTGCTCCGTTGCGGGGATGACGCATCGTGCTGGTATGCGCAATTGGCTCCATGACGGCATCCTCTTGAACTATTAAAATAAATACAAGGCTTCATAATCTTAGGCTTTGCATCCCTTGATTTAAGATTAACTAATTCTGGGTTCGGTCCTACTTGATGACCGTAACGGCTACTGTATTGATGAGGAATTTCTTGTCTTTCACCTCCATGTTGCTGGATCAAGTTCTTATAGTAATTCACATCCTTCACCTGTGAAACTCCAACACAAGGTACAGATGAAGCTGGAACTGCTGCTTGAGGAACTGGTGCATTAGGAATATATCCCGGTCCAACCCCATTAGCCTGAGCATAAAAGGGTCCACTTAAAGTAGTGGTAAAAGATGAAGGTATATTGCTTTCTGGTGAAGGGACAAAAGGTGCAGTTGGCTTTGGTGTGTTCTGCACATTGGAGGCAGCTCCATAATCTTGAGCCAACTTCTCAATCAATCTTGGGTTGTTGAGAATTTTAACGAGCAGGTCACGGTCTATCAAACTTCCTTGATCATTGCTTTTATTAATGGCAGCAAAAGCAGCAGATGCAGCAGCTACGACATCTGGTTCCACGCCATGGAGTGCTCCGGCAGCAGGTTTCTCATTAACAGGAGCATTTGAAATGGCAGGAATGCTGTATTGAGGTGGCAAAATTCCAGAAGCCAATAGTTGGGACTGCGAGTTCACAGGAGCATTATACGGTCCCCTAAACTCAGAAGGTGCATCTGCTGCGTCTTCATCTTCAATGGGAGTAATTGGAATCAGAGGAACTTGATGATCGAGTCTGGAGTCTTCTAGTTCTGCACTGAAAGCTGGACTGCATAGACAAAAATAATTTGAGTTCAAGAAGTAAAAAACAAAAAGGAACTTAACATAGAAAAGGAGAAGAATCAAACTTTGGAGGAATGGCAGATGGACGAGGATAAACTGCTTCAAGCACTCTCATCTCTCTCTGATTATGAACCTCCACCTCTTTGCTTTCTTCTCCCGCCACCACTTGCCAGGTCAAGTCCAAAACAAACTGCAATATCCCTACTTCAGTGCCATAATAAAAAATTCAAAATTGAAAACCAAAGGAAACCTTAAAAGCTAAAACCAAAACTTAGTGACTAACCCTGGGAGGACATTTCCATTTAATTACAGGAATGTCAGACAACTTAATATGCAATTGGTTGGCAGGATGGCCTCCCTCAAAGCCAGGAGGCAGAATATCATCAGCAGCTATGCCAGCTGGATGTGAAAGCCATGATGCTTTTGCTTGGAGATGATCTTGTGCACCAAGACCAACTTGTGAAGGAGATTCCTCCGACAGGAACAGCCGTACCTGTGAGAAGAAGCAGGAATCAATTGCTCAGATTTCAGACTTACAATCACAAAAAGAATAAAACCATAAACACGATTAATATCCTTGTCACAATTCAAAATGGAAAGCAAATACAGAAATGAAAAGGGATATCAAATACAAAGAAATGTTAGTGTAAATATAACTTCACATAAAGTATTCAGATATTTCTCTTTGGCCCATACTAATGTTGTATTCATAACTGAGAAGGAACTCCTTGATAGTAAAATGGGAAAATATGATGGCTACCAAAGAAACCAGAAAAACAAAAAATAATAATGCAAATTTATCAGCTTGAATAAAAATCTACGTCCATTCTGATCTATGCACTCGCAAGCTAATTAGAAAACTAGGATTACCATATAAAGGTGTATTTTAGATGTCTATCTACATATATTTCAAAAATAAAAGATTAACTAAGTTATGACACAAGATTTTCATCTGAAAGCTAAATATGCTAGAGTATGTTCAATAACCAGAGACTGGCCAACTTCTTGTCCTATAGGGAGTAAAATGCATAAGCAGCATACAACTTAGCATTGAGACACAAAACATAATAAGAGACTCCCTAATATTGAGGCAGAAATGTTCAGAAGCAAGCCATAACTGGGGTATATACACATTGCATGACTTCCTCTAGCATGGGTATAGAATCACTTTTGGCAGAAGAAAAAAAGAAATGTAAGACCTTGTTATTCAAACTTCTATGTGGTAGCATGCATGTATGCACATATGTTGTCTAATTTGTCTTGCAAAATAATAGGTCACTACAATTGGATATATCATAACACTGATAATAAACACATTATTTAAATAAAACAATATATAGCAGTGTTTCTACCATTGAAACTATTAAATCAACAACACAAGAATCCAGATCAGGCATATAATGAAGACTTCCTAGGGAACTATCAAGCAAGAAACCAGAATAGAGTCCATAACATCGACAAGCAAAAAGAAATTCTGTTGCCAAACCTGCCAACAAAATTCCAACAGCAACATGCAAAACACTGTTCCACTTGGCATGCTGACTCCTCATACACTTTTAGATCTAATTGGAAAAAAGCAAAAATTAAAGATATTTGAAGTATTTCAAGAGGAACCTAAAAGTAATGCAGAGGCCCTTTCCTCTTTTTTTTTTTATGTAAACCAAGTGATTAAAAAAATTTCTACATGAAAATCAAGCTTAAGTTCTTTATCTATTGCTTTAAGTTTCAGATGAAAAAGCAAATGCTTAAGACATCAACAACCCAAATAGCGCATCGTAATGATAAAAGCTTTTGTGAAAAAATAAGGCTGCCCCAGGCAGATCTGCACAACAATGTCTCTAAGTTAATTATTGTTAGATGTCCCATTGTTCTGCCCAAATTGTGACTTAGCACCAGTTCACTACCGCATTGCCCCACTCCTCACTAAGTTAACTTAAAACTACAAAATTACAAGAATCTGACTAGAACAATGTAAAAAGACATCACCCAGAGTGATATTAAATGACAAGGCATTTGGCAATTGTTCATAACAAATGTTTAAATGGTGCTCAGAAACCTTTCAAGCAGATTAAGATTGGACAACGAAGTAGAATCTTCAAAACCTCCACTCACACAAAAAAATGTCTAAGAGAAGATTGCTATTTCACAAACGAGATCAAGCAAGTGGATAAATCAATTATAAACTTAGAGGGAGTTTCACATGAAAATAACAGATCATAATTAAAGCGACTCAGTTTTTAAATCTTAACTGATGCGGTACAATCATTTCCAATGGAAACTCCACAGTCCACACTAACTTGATCAAAAGTACCTTGTCGTTTGGAGCATACTTCCAACCATTAAATGCGAATTCTATGATTGAACTAGTAAAAAATTAATTTCCCTTGCTATTCTTAGAATTTGATAAATTTTTTATCCATTCAATTCCTGCAGGAAATAATTGGCATATTCTTAAATTTTAACTATGCATTGAAGCAACAGGTTCCTTATTTTCACAACTTGGTTTCAACTTCACAACCATCTTTTTGCTTACAATTTTTATTTAAAAACTATTCACATTTCAGATCACCACTATGCAACTATTCCTTAGTTCATGCAGCCTCAAACTTCTTCAATACATCAGTTCGTATCTTATTGTTTCCTGCTATCCCTAGGTCCTCATCACAGCTCCGAATCTGTCAGAATTGTTTTGGCAATTAGCATACACAAATGCTCCTTTCATACATATCCACATACAAATTGTTGCTGTCTTATTTCAACCTATTCTTTTTATGCAAACCACACAATCAAAGTCTATGCTACAAAATCCATAAATGCCAACACTGAAATGCCATACAGCTTCTCTTATGTCCACGACTTTTCATCCACAGGTTAGTAATATTCCCCAATATCTGTGAAAATCATTTCATAGGAGGAGCTACTATCAGGAACCAGGTTGTGATGATATCATCTTATAAATGACTCAAAAATGACAGTGAAAATTGAAATTCTTCTATCCAGGTTTACCAACATATTGAACTACCTTGGACACTATCCTAATAAGTCTATATTGACATAGTTTCATTAGAATCTGAATTTCCAATTCTCAGGCAAAAGAAATAACAGCTTAAGAGGAGTGGAAACCAAACCTCTACCTAAATTAATGAGTGTGTGAGTGTGTATGTGTGTGTGTGCATTTGTATGTCAAAGCATTATTATCTTGTAATTAGAAGAAAGCTCATAGCACAACAATAGTTCACCTTCAATACAGTTATTTCTAAACTAGAATCAATTTCATTTTTTTTTTTAATTTAAGAATACCTCTCAAATCAAACATTGTTTTACAGTTAAAAAAAACTGAAACTTTCAATACCAACAAGAAAATTGTCTTGAATATTATTACAGAGCAATGAGTAAAAGGTAGGAATTTAAATTAAAAAACAAGGACCTTCTGTCTTCCATTTTTCATTATGGTACTTGATTAGCAATACAAGCCCGAAGTTTGAGAGTTCAAATGACGTGCAATACAATTTATAAGAAATCATTTTCTCTTATCAATTAAAAGTTCCTTTTCAATATAGAAATGCATGGCAAGTCCATTATCATCATTCAGATTTAACATTATCTGATTAACTAGAACCACTCGCAAATCCCATTACAGTATTCAAGTATAAAGTACAAAGACCTGTGCACACAAGGAGAGCAAATGACATCCCCATTCTTCAAACTGGTGTTAAAATTATATGAATGAAAACAATATTATCTATAAAGAGCATTACAATTGGATTTCAAGCCCGAGTCAGTTTTAGCTTGTCCGGTAAATGGAATGATAAATATAAACACTTGTCGAAATTCTGAAATTTAGTCAAAAATCTATAAATTTTCCTTTGGAAGATTGGCACTTTTACCTGACAAAGATTAACATCTGATGCCCAAGAAACTCTTTTTGATTTCTGCAATCCCAGCATATTAACAGATCAACAAATGCACTCTCAAAACGCTCCCTTTTCCCCTTGCTTCGATTCCCCAATTTCTAATTTCTGTTTAATGTTTCAATGGACCGGTAAATAGGTTTCGATTTGAGCATATAACTAGTCGAAACCCTAAAGCTAGATTTGAACTGTTTCGAATACCTTTACAAAATCGACTTACCCATTTTGAAAACCCCTAAATGTGCAAAATTTAGACACGATCGAAATAGAAAATTTCAGGCAAAGAGGGATAGAGAGAGTAAAATCAATATATTGATATCGCAGAGAGATCCAAGGAAACCCTAGATCCTCTGGTCTTGTTTGCTTTGCCGTTTTGATGTGCTTCCGTTTTCCATTTTACCTTTCTCTTCTATATATCTGTTCTGTGCTTTGGCAGAATCGCACGTACGGCGGTAGCGCGTGGAGGAAGTAGACAGTTATACATGGCATATCAGCTATTGAAGCCCGGTTGAGCTTTATTAACGGTCTGGCTTTTGCGGATTTGTTGGCACGCGCTTTAACTGCGGATGGAACTTAAGTGACTTGTTTTAAGAGTTCAGATTCTGACCGCAGTTTTTTTCTTTTTTCTATTTTCTTTCCCTTCTTATTTTTGAGTTGAACGATGAAAGGACGGTATACTGATGAAAAAAAAAAAAGTTAAGTTATGGTCTGGTCAACATCTGCACAGTCACATTGTCATGAACTTTGCCACGTAGAACTTTTATAGGAAAATTCAAATCACCTATAAAACCTTTTTATTAATTATTTAATTTCATGGCAATTTTAAGTTTTTGTTGAATTTGAATTTTGTGATGTCAATATATTAATTATATATTCCAAGAAAAACAATTCACTAACTATTGAAAAATATAATTTATCATTTTTTCCTTTGCGAGGAATGTAGATCTTAAAAATTAAAAGGAAGAATGCACATTTTGGTCTTCTAACTTATAATAAATGATGAAACACCCAAGTTTTATCAAAAACAAAATAAAATAATAACTCGCAATATTTTTAACTAATAAATCTTATTATAAAATTTTTTTATTTTGTTAAAAAATCAAGTTTTGTTTATCATTTGTGCAAGTTCAGGGAGAAAATTGTGAAAAAAAATTGATTTTTAGATAAGTTAAACAATGCTTTTAAATTCAGTTTCAAATTAAAAATATATGCCGAGATTTTGCGACTGTGAAAAACGACGACGGATGGCGTAGGCTCTTAGCTAGCCGAAAAAACCGAAGTTGGCTCTTGAATTATACATATCTTATCACAGGTGAGGTTTCATGTTCCGTTCGAGTAATTTGGAGTTAAAAATTAAAAAAAATCGTTAACTTAAATAATGTTATAACTAATAATTTTATCTTAAACCTTTGTTGTCCCTATCAGCAGCACAAGAGCTGTAGACCGGAAGATTGGAAGCAACAGAAGGAAATAAAGAATTTATTAGCAAAACCAGAGGCAACATATTGAAGCTCTCCATTCCAGAGTTACCGTCTAAATTCCAGACATATAACTCAAAACAGGCACGTTTAAAAGCCTCAATAAATCACACAAAACGATATTCAACAAGCACCCAGCCATATCTCCAACAAAGAAAAAAAGAAAATATATAAACTTCTTTAGGTAGGTACTGATAATATACAAGAAAACCTTATACAAGTTCTATATATATCGTTCCCCACCGAACTCCGGAGGTCAACCGTCTGACTAAAATGCAATGGAGGTGAAAAGAACCTGTCAGTGGATCAACATTCGAGTTTTCTCTTTCTGGTGAAGGACCATCATCTTTCACACTATCAACTTGGAATTCGATTCACCTCTGCCATTTTTTCTCTGGAACAAGCATAATTCAAGCACTTCAGTATCCAAAACAAAAACAGTCATAAAAAGTTTTTCTTTTTCACCCAACACTAAGCTGACCTAGGTTTCCTAGCAAACGTCACATTTCCATGAATTTGGGACTACACCAAGAACACCTAATTAGTGCTATAGATAGAAAAAAAAAAAAAGGAGGAAACTTACGAAAATGGTAGAAAGAGGACTCCAGCAGGAAAGAGAAGAGACAAGAAAGAGAAATGCAAGCATTATTGCACCTCAAAACAAAACCATTGCAACAAAATTTAATACCATTCTAATTATTTTATAAAATTAAAAACAAGGAAAAAAAACAACAGAAATAGGCAAGAAAGATCCTCTAATGACAGGAGACAATCAGACTAATCCATCCACCGCCTTTTAAATACAAGAAGGCACACATAGTGTAAGCTTCCACCGTATAGTGATTCCATCAAATGAATAATGCATAAATTCAAGATCTAAATAATTTGAATGATGCCCTGAATGGAACATCTGTTGACTAAAACGTAAAAAGTTCAGGAAAATATAGAGCCAATGCGAACAGTAAATAAGAAAAAAGAAGCTTAGAGAATACCATGAACTACATGGCTGCCATTTCCCTTCGTACCAGGCTGTGCTTGAGACAATGACCGCTGGATGGAGGGAGAACTCTGCCTTCCATTTGAACCAGGTAAAGAATGTCTCTTCTTGATGTACTCTCTGTCTTGCACATCTGGGCTTGATCTAGGCGAATTATTTGCCTGTATCTTGGCTCTTGCTGATTCAGTTGCTTGCATGAAATGAGGGAGAGAACTACTACTGCTACTATCCCTAGGTTCTTGATCAGTGTTATCAGGCCTACTTGGACCAAAAGAATTTCGCCTCTTCCCATTCTTTTGATCTTTAGGCAATTGTTCCACACTACTTCTTGCACCAGAATCATGATTTGGATTTGATGGAGATCTCTTACCTGCTGAAAGAGATTTGCGTTTTTGGCTGGAAGCACTCTTGTCAATTCTGTTCCTTTTAGGTTTCACGGAAACCTGACTAGAAGGTGTTCCTTGGGATTCTGGAACAGTCATATGGCTTCTTGGAGAAGCTTCTGGGGATGACCTATATGCAGGACCACCTGTCTCAGAGTACAGTTCTCTCTGGACATCAGAAGCACTTCTTTCAGGCTTCAACTCTACATGCAAGGAGTCCGCAGCTACAACTGAATCCACGGATTCATCCTTCACAGTATCAAGCTTCTCAGGCTGAACCATTAAATAGTCAGGCGGATTTGACACAGGATCTGCAGGTACATCCTTATCTTCCACAACTACATCTATTGTGCTGTTGCGGTTGTAAGTTTCTTTCTCTGAAGATTTTGCTTCATGCTCATATTCTGTAGCTCCAACTTCAAATATATCAGGTGAATCAAGAGTCGAAGTAACAGAAAGTTCAGTACCACATTCGGAGTCACCATATTGGCCCCTCAAATTATTAGGTACTGAGTTTCCTACCAGGTTGAGCTCCTTTGTTCCCACAACAGTGTCTGCACCAGATGAAATTGTGTTCATGTTCAATTCAACTGCACCATCCTGATATGACAAACTGAATGATTTATTTGAATTAGCCGTTGAACTTAGCTCCTCGAATTTGGACTGGACAGCAATAAATGCAGGATTGCTAATTTTTCTTGATCCAAATACAAACCTCTTTCCTTCAGTCTCCAGTTGTTCAGAGGCATTCCTTTTCATAGAACGCTTGGGCTGATCAGTTTCTTCACCTTCTGTTTCTGCCTTATGAGAATGAGAATTAATATCTATTTGATAATTTTCATTAGATTGAATATTTTGATTTCGAAGAGATTTTATGTCTATTGAGGACTCTTTTGCATCAGATGTAGATGTAATAATGGTATTGAACTGGGGCTGCACTGAATTATCCCCTAATAAAGAAGGGGTTGGATGGTGTTGCTGAAACTTAGAGTCACCTGCATCATAAAATATCTGATTCTCATCAGTTTCTGATGGTAGAACTGTTCCCTTATTGGACTTAGAACCTGCTGACTCAGAAAAACCTTCAGATGGAACTGCAGTTTCTGCTACAGTAAGTAGATTCTCATCCTTATTCTCCCTTTCCACTTCCTCAGTTTTTAAATTCGGTTGTGGTGTTGGTTCTGCTGATGAAACGGACATCCACCTCTCCAACCAATTCCAAGCAGAACTTGGTTTTGAAGAATCACACTTGATGTGAATAGGCCTCGACTTTGGTGTTGATTCCATTAGCTTTAGTTGAAAACAAAAAATCAGTATCATTATAAAAAATAAAAGTTGATATGCAGCCTTCACTGTCATCACAGAACAAAAAACACAAGAAATCCACTGACCATACCTGACGAGCAAACCCATTGCTAAGAAGCTTCTCAATTGAAGTATATGTAACACCGTGTTTCTCCATTGAATTTTCCTTCCCCTGAAAAACAAAATAACGATTGATCAGGGCCTTCAATGAATTAACTAGCAGTACATTACAGTTTGCGATGAACATGAAGGATTTATTTATTTTTCTATTTGCTCATTTATTACAAAAAAAACCCAGAAAGTATGCCAATTTTCTTCGGCACTGAAAAACGGAAACTAAAGAAAGTCTAGAGAGCAGGAAAAAAAGAGAAAAATATGTTGTAAAAGTAGTTGTTCTAGCAGCCATTGAATGAGAGAAGTTCCCCAACCCCCTTAATTGACTCAACTCTTAACCTCAAGTTTAATACAGATTTAGCATTTCATGCTACATTTGAAAGGATCATCCTTTAAAATTCTGTTTGGAATATGCCTCAAGCATTAAAGCATACTACTGTAGCAGAAAAATGTCAACTGTGGTAGCAATTTTGTGGATAAATTAATGCTTGAAAAAAGGCTATCACTCGGTACCTAAATAGAAAAGATGACATGATAGCAATAAACCTTAACCAATAACCTTCCTTAGTTTGCTTAGGTTAAATGCTGCAGCATAAATCACATGCTTATTGATGTTCAAAGATCAAATATGCGCTGGAATATTTGACCAGAAACAGGTTATGTAGCCAGCACCATTTTGTCAGGACATACTTATTCAAGTTGAGTGGCATTACCAAAGTCTTTGAAATAGCCTTCTCATGCTTCCCATCTATCTTCTTTTCTGTAGATGACCCCTCTTGCAACAAACGAGCACGGCGAGCACGGACAAGTGCTTGCATTTTGACAATAGCCTGTACACATCGTAAGGTTCCAACAGCATGCTGCCGGACCAAGTGCCCACGTACAACAGCTTGCAACTTGACTAAATTCTTTCGCTTGAGGAGTTCTCTCTGGGCCTGAAAAACAATTATGATGAAATTAAAGCTTAGACTGCTGATAACCAATAAACTACAGAATAACAGAAACATTTCAGAAAAAAGAAAATCAATACCAAAAACCCTCGGACAGCAGCCTGTATGACTACAACAATAGACTCTTCAAGTGGGGCTTCAACTTCACTTTCATCCTTAGTGACAACAGTAGTCTCAGATTCTTTTGAGTCTGCAAAGGTTGACAACTGAGGTTTCTCATCAGTAGATTGTATCACAGAGATCTTCTCTGGAACAGAAGTCGTATCTGGTAATTGGAAGTTGAGACTGGCAGATTCTGAGCTATCTTTATTTGCAGAAAAAGGGGCTTCCGTGATGACAGTGTTGCTGAGAACTCGATGACGGGTAGATCTCTTCCGGAAACTCCATCCACGCTTGTCACTTGAACTCTTGTTCTGAAACAAAATTCAATTAATACCATCTAATTGACAAAGAGATTGGAACTCTGATCACCACAATCCCTATTCTATTCAGTGTCAATGCTAAACTGCATAGGCATAGAATCTAGCAAGTTTGGCAGAAAAAGGCAAACTTCCCATAAGGACCTTTTTTCCAGATATTAACATAAATACATATAACGCTATAATATGACCCAAAATAAAACAGTTGCAGCTCTAATTAAATAAATAAAGTTTGCATGCTTGAACTATTGTGAATTTAAAATGCTAGCAATATCCACAGGTATCAACCAGTGATACCATTAGCCTATGCAATCTAAATTGGACAGACCTTGACAGTTTAGCAAGGAGCCCACTGGTGCGTGTGAAATAATGTAAAAATAGGTCTGCGCTCTTATCTCTCTAATGTCATACGCCCTCAACTTAGTTAATTATCAAAATGATAATTGCAAAGTGCAATTATGTTGCGTAGAATTCACTTTCAGGGCTCCATGAACCTCACATTACAAATGCTTTTGCAATAGCTTCAGTCATCAACAGATCTTGTGAAAATGCTAATTCAGACTTGCACCAGCCGAAAAGGCGACATAAACATACATTGTGCATCGCAAACCCCTAACCAAACTACATTTACTTCTTTTAAGTAAGATAAATTCAAACAAGTTTCCAATAGATCGAAACAGAAAGAATTGCAAACCAACGATGAATAACCTTCAACCCATCATGCTCATAACCTATACATCATTTTTCTCCAATAATAGACATCAAAATTACACAATACTCAGATCTTAAGGCATTATCATCACACATAAGTTCGATCATCTCCACACCGCGACATTATAGCAGTCACATTATCAAATCATAAAATACAAATTTGTCAAGTCCCATAATCAGACCCAAAAGAATTTCAATTATATTACTCTTAATAAAAGGTTCAAAACATCAAATCATAGAGTTGTCAGTAATTACTCAGATCTCAAAAACTCTAATAAAGTACTTTCCATTTCCAACATTTTCTAACTTTCCAAACAAGGCATTACTAACAATTTTAGAAGTAATTTCCAAAATTCAAATCCACGTGTTAAACAAAAAAATTCAACGGAGGTCCTCTAGCTCGCGAAATCGCCAAATGCGAATCCAAACAGAATTGAAACCTCGCATAAAAAAGTGAAAGAGAACATCAAGAAGAAAAGAATCGAGTAACACGAAACGAGCATATACAGACCAAATCAAATACCTCAGGAACATGAAGATTATCTTTGTCAGCTGAATTGCCACCGCATGTGATTATTTTGAAACAAGAAGTGGATCTTCCCATTCTGTTCTTTCGTTCTTATCTGCTTCTCCTACTCTAGGCTTTACTCTCTCTCTCTCTCTCTCTCTCTCTCGCTCCCACTCTGTCCCTGCCAACGCACCTATATTGGGGCGTGTCTTTGGAAATTGTAACATAAGAGCAAACGGACCTCAATACTTTGTTTTAAATACAATTAAGTCTGATTTTGGAGTCCGCCATTTATCAGGTCCGCCCGTTGCCTTCCTTGCCCACCACTGTCCGTTGAGAAAAGGTTAAAAAGGCTGCCATTTTTCACCTTTTTTTTTTCTTTTTTCTTTTCTTTTATCAATTATTATTATGCTCAAATATAAGTGAAAACATACTAAAAAAAGAGAATTAATAGTGAAAATAAATTAATTTCTTACGCAGCAGTGGGTCACGAGACTCGCGAGAAGTTTAGAATTTTTAATTAATTTAAACAATTGCGTGTTAGTTGAAACGGATCGTATTGATTAGTCGCCGTCTTAACGTCTTATGTATGTTTCACTAGTTCAAAGTTGTTCTCGACTTTTGTCGTTTTAATACAGTTGGCAATACTGATGGTGTACTTACAGCAAGTAAATTAACCAGGATTTTCTTTCTTCTCCTCCGTCCCCAGTTAACGTAGAAAAGCAAAATTACATGGTGAAACTACCAACTAATACTATGTCTTCATTATTCCAAAACAGTAAGGACAAAGTACAACATACACAGACACTCGATCTCCCTGTCCCTTCTTTTTAAGCTAATGGAACAAGCAAATGCAAGTCGCCAGATTAACAACGATGTTCTCGATATACTGGTAGTTTCAAGACGGCCAAAGTTGTCTGAGTCTGAGATTATTGTCTTAGCCACCGAAACAATTAATAATTAATACATGTACCCTACCTGGATTACTCCGTTTCCTGTCTGTGAATTTACTGCCATAAAATTAAATTAAAGGAAAGTTGCTAATTAATCATGGATGATTAATTATCCTCTTAACAAATATATATTCGAGCCATTATATTATAGTATCAAAACCGGTGACCGAACCTATTGACAACTCTTTTGTCTGCTTTTGCCACGTGGATAAGTAGCTGTAAGACACGTAGATGCACATGGAAGGCCGCACACCACACTGCGTTTGTTGGATGCCATGAATCTGTCAATGTGGGACCCTACGTCAAATGATGCTTTCCGCCCTCTTTTCAATTTTTTTTATTTTCCAATTCTTTTGACAGAAACAGGTTTATAACTCTATTTAGAAATCAAATTAAATTAATAAAAATAAAATTTTTTATTAAAATAATGATAGAAAAAAAAAAGAAAGTCAAATCAGAAACTTTTTAAAAATCCTTACCATATCGGCAAGTTACATGAGACAAGATGGGTATTGAACTCAATCAACTAATCAAGGATTAATATCTTAATCAATAATCATTCACTTATTAAGTCCCACCTAGCATAGTCCAAACAAGGATTAGGAAATGATAAAAAGTTGTAATGCAGTTATTGTCATTTCTTTTTCCAGGAAACCAACTGATTAATTAAAATGAATCTTTAGTTAATCCTATCTAATTTGTGTTGCATAATTTAACCTGATAAACCAAATGATTTATAGCTAACATGTCATTGTTGAGTATCTTCCTGAACGTAGACAAGCCAATTAACAATTAATCACAACATGTTTGCTTCTAGATATCTAGGGCATGTGCGTATAATATAGCAGGTCGAGACCCATCAATCATCTGTCTATGTACGTAGTTCTTACTATTTAGAACTAAATGTTGCAATAACCGATCGGTCCATTAAGAAATAAAATACTTTCGGTGTTTATGAGAATTCAAATGTGCTAATTTAGTGATGATTCCAAGTATAATAATAAATGCGGTCTTAATTACTAAATTAATGTTGGATATTTAAGTTTCTAAACAAGGTTTATTCTGGAATATTAAGTGTCAAAGGTGGAATTGAGTTGTGGTTAATAAAGAAAAGAATAATTGGGCCTTTTTAATAGGATAAGTTGCTTGGTCTTCCATCATTACAGATTATATAACTATCAATCACACCTACCAACAACTTATTGGGCATTATTTTAGAAGCAGAACAACGTTTTCAGTTTAAATCAGAAGTTTATAGTTAGCAGGATAATTTAGAAAGGTAATTAAAGCAAAGAGCGATGATTTTTTATATTATTTGAGCAATCAAACTGGCAAATTTAGGTACAACGGCACATGACTGCTCACCACTCTCATACTTTTCTTTCCAAGGGGTAGGCGAGCGGTGGAGCCCCCACATCACATGGGGTAATTTATAAGAAGAAACCCTAATGATGATGGCGAGATAAGATGTTCCTTTCGCAAAATTTCTTACTATCTATTACTTACGATATATAAATATATGTAGAGTCTACAAGAGAATAAGATCCAACAAGTTTGACCTATCCCATGCAACTATATAGATATATTATCGGATAAAGGCAACTATTATTTTGATTTCAGAGTGATCAAAACGTGTATATTAATTAAAAGTGGTCTCTTTTCTATAGAGAAATGAGAAACAAAAACAGGGTGTAAGATTTTAGGGAATAAAAGATGAGCAAAAGCACTAGATTTAACGTTTAAGCTTGACCCATGACATGAGCATGTCTGTTCTGAGGCTACACCCCACCTCTAAACATCCGTCGTGGGATATGGACATGAACATAGTAAATAATGGGAGTACGAAGAAGGGGTCCAATTAGGTTGCAATTGCATTTGCACGGGGCTGTCAAGCACTGGGCTAAATTAGCTAGGTTCGTTCTCATTCAAAGATGCAAGTTGGGAGTGACATCACCAGATGCTTTCCCCACAGCTCTTCTTCTTTTCAAGCTCCGCCTTAGAAGCGAGTGTGACTGTACGTACGAGTGAGAATTGTCCCTACGTAATTTTTCACGATGCAAACTATCATGTCCATAACTTAATTAAATCCCAGCAATAGAATCTCTGATTATTGCATGCACAGTAGAGGCACGAGACGTGTCTCTCAAATGGGGGAAAATAATATCTTTTCTTTTACATATGCTTCTACATTTGGATAGGATTTGCATTTTTTTTTAGAACGACTTAACTATTTCCCGTGCATAGATCAATCCAAAAACCCACAACATGAATTAGGATGTCTCTTATGAAATAGAATTTAACATTTTGGACTCTTGTATTTTGCTTCTTTATATTAAATTTGGATTATCCATTGTAATCTAAGCACTAAAAGGGCTTTCTCCCACATTTTATGCGTCCACTTGATCCACGCACTGCATGATTTACCTCCATTTATAACTTATTACATATATATTTCATTCGTCATGTGAAAAGATGCGAGTTGCTGAATAGTTATTGATTTCCAACTTCTACGCACTCCCAGAATCCACACTTTCTAGAGGCCTGAAAAGCTTACATTTTCTATAGTTAACAACAGAAACATAGGATGCCTTTGTGGATGAATTAGCAATGACTTTGTCCATTTTAAGGTTCTTGTTTGAATCATATGAGCCAGTACTAAATGTTACAGTCATAGCGTAGAACGGGTGTAGAAAGTATGGATCCAATGAGGTTGAAATGGGAATGGTAGGTTTGAGCTTAGCCCATGAGCATGTCCGTTTTGGGCCTACACTCCACCTCTAAACATATGCCATGGGATCTATGGATAGAAATTGTCATAATGGGTTGGCTGTACCAATTCCATGGATTAATCCATACCTCGAATCAATAAAAAATAAACGTTTAGTTGTAACAAGAGTATATTTGATCTGAAAAAAAATGTAGTAAAAACATTTGTTTTAATTTTTTATGAATTGTCTTGGTGTATGAGTGATCTCAAATTTCAAATTTCAATTGTTTAATTTCTTCGACTTTCATTTTTTAATTATTATATCCTAAAGAAAATATTAGTTTATCTTCTTTTTTCCCCTCAATCATTAAGTGGTTTCATAAGCAAAGAGGTAAGCGTTTCTCACTGAGCAAAAATGATGGATGGGCGAAGCAGGTGGCGAATTCTCCTTTTGCATGGAACAGATTACTTGCGGTACGGTGGGTGTGGATAACGATCATGTGGATGGATGAGCCCCTTCACTTTGTTTGTTCTTCAACACTATGTAATTATTTATTTTATTTATGTGTTTTTATTATTATTTCTTTTTGGTAAGAGTTATTATGTCATTATCTTTTTTTTTCTTTTTAATTTTTAATTTTTCTATTACATAAAAATGCTTCGATGTGGTGGCGTGCGGTGAATTAATATAGATAAAGTTTAATTAATTTCTATCTAAGATTGAAAATGTAATGAGGATGACTGAAAGATCTTGCCGGCCATAAGGGTGATGAAACTATTTAATTTATTGCATATGAGCCAAAATTAAAATTTGATTTATAAGAGTTAACCGCTTCAAATTTTGATTTATGGGCTCCACAAAATCATCAATGTCTCTCATTGTCGCAGAAATTGTAATTTGGTAAATGAAATTTAAAAAAATATATATCCAGACTGCATTCGATTAGGCGGTGCAAACCTGATTAATAATGATAACCGCAAAATCTGTCACGAGTTCTTTTTAGAAAAAGAAGTTAAAAATGGACGCACGTTTACGTACTTATTTTACAATTTTTTTTTCTTGAATATTCTCTAATTTCACGTACGAACGAAAGCAAAGTTGAAATTTACTATCTTCTGTAGTTTTGCCTGCACAAATAACAGTGGAGAAGCTTTCTATATAATTAAAGACCTCTTTCTGATTAAATTCATAATTTGAAAATGGCTTTGTTCATCTTCTTTGTATTAGCTCTTCCAATCTTTCTCTTGTTTCTTCTCCACAAGCACAAAACTAATAAGAATAATCTTCTTCATTTGCCACCTGGTCCCCGAGGCCTTCCTTTAATAGGCAACTTACATCAATTTGATAACTCAGCGCCTCATCGTTATCTATGGCAACTCTCCCAAAAATATGGACCTTTAGTGTCTTTACGTCTAGGTTTCTTACCAGTTTTAGTAGTTTCTTCAGCAAAAATGGCTAAAGAAATATTGAAAAACCCATGATCTTATATTTTGTAGCAGACCTTCCTTTCTTGGCCAGCAAAAATTATCTTATAATGGTTTAGATTTAGCTTTTGCACCTTATGGTACTTACTGGAGAGAGATGAGAAAAATATGCATGGTTCATCTCTTCAACTCTAATAGATCGCGAAGTTTCTATCCTATAAGAGAACCTGAGGTCTCCCATATGATTGATAAGATATCGAAACTGGCTGTTGCTTCAAAACCTAAAAATTTATCGGAAACCACGATGTTTCTTACAAGTACTATAATCTGTAGGGTTGCTTTTGGGAAGAGATAGGAGCAAGAAGTGGGAAATAGTAATGCTGAAGGAAGCAGATTTCAGGAGTTGCTTAAAGAAACTCAGGCTTTTTTTATGAGTTTTTTTGTTTCAGACTATTTTCCTTTCTTGGGTTTTATTGATAAATTCACTAGATTTACTCGTCGCCTAGAAAAGAACTTCAGGGAATTTGATATTTTCTATCAACAAAGAATCCAAGAACACCTCGATCCAAATAGATTAAAACCTGAGCAAGAAGACATTCTTGATGTCTTGCTTCAAATCTGGAAGGACCGTTCTTCCAAAACTGATCTCACCTTGGATCAAATCAAAGCTTTGCTCATGGTAAAATATCATATCTATAATATATGTTTCCATTTTCAATCCAAAATTTAGTTTGTTTTCTTTATTTCTTCACGTTCTGTCTTAACTGAATTTTAAATTCACAACCTAAATATAGTTTTAAAAGATAAATCTCATTATAATAGTAATAATAACGAAATTACCTGATTATCTCTCATTAATAGATTCCGTTTGTGATTCCATGCACTAAAAATATTGTCTTTATATGTTCTTGTTGCACAGAACGTATTTGTGGGCGGAACAGACACTAGTGCAGCGACTGTAGTTTGGGCCATGACTTTCCTAATGAAGAATCCTCTAGCAATGAAGAAAGCTCAAGAAGAAGTAAGGAGCGTTGTTGGAAACAAAGGTTTTGTTTATGAAGAAGATACTCAACATCTGTCTTACATGAAAGCTGTTATTAAAGGGACAATGAGATTGCAACCGACAGTTCCTTTGTTAATCGCAAGAGAATCATCTCAATACTGCCGTTTAGACGGATATGATATACCTGCCAAAACTGTAGTTTATGTGAATACATGGGCTATTGGAAGAGATCCTGAAGTCTGGGAAAACCCAGAAGAGTTTTGTCCTGAGAGATTTGTCGGTAACTCCATTGATTTAAAAGGTCAAGATTTTGGGCTAATACCTTTTGGAGCTGGAAGAAGAATTTGTCCTGGAATGTTTATGGCACTAGCAACTGTAGAGCTTTCTCTTGCTAATTTACTCTACAAATTCGACTGGGAAATGCCTGTTGGGATGAAGAAAGCAGACTTAGACATGGAAGTACAGCCAGGTCTTGACATGCACAAGAGAAATGCTCTTTATCTAATGGCTAGAAAATATATATGATATATGTAAGTTAACGACATGTAATAAACAAATAGTTTTGGAATTGGGCTGGCTCATCTTTCTATTGGGCTTGAGATAAAGGGAGCTAACTAGTGATATTAATTAGCTGAGGCCCAAAACTTATTGCTTTAAAGAATAAAACTTGACGGTTTAAATGGGCTGGGTTGCCTTTTTGCATTACATTTTTCATCACATTAATTATTTTAGTATAGAAACCCATAAAATATTGTAAATTGTAGGTGACGTATCTAGACACAATTAATCCCCACTTTGGTTGCATTTTATCGGTCTGAACAGAAGAAATTCTGACTACTAATATCTATTAGAGTCAAATAAGGTTGGATTGAATTGATTCTCATACTGTTGAAATCATGGCGGAATTTTCTAAAGCTTGATGACGGTGTGACTGCTTCATTGAGCCGCGCCACTAAATCAAGAACTTCGAGTGTATCATTTTTGGTAAGCAGAACTGACAATGCGGCATGAAATAGAAGCAGAATTAGCAATGCAAGCTAATTTAGAACCCTTTGTTTTAGTGTATATTTAATATTTTATGAATCAATTAAAATAATATTATAAAATTTATCGATACCCACAACAATATCTCAAATTATAAACTAAAATAAAAATCAAATTGTATGAATTAAAACCATGTTTTTATATAATAGAATGAGAGTTACATTATATGACTAATTATATTATTTTGTTAGACTTTTCTAGATAATGTAATATAATTAGGATTACATGTGTTATCTTCATTATTTAATTTAATGTAATATTCATTACATCAAAAATCATATATATTGCTCACTACATCAAGCACATATAATACCAATTACATCAAGTTACTCCAATAAAAACTTTATTATTCAAGACTATTTAATACTACCACCTCACCACCATAACCACTACCATCGCTCCACAATGTTATCACTACCATCACCGCTTAACCATTACTCCACCAACCCTACCACCAGCTCCACCACTACCATCATCATCACTCCATTGCCATCTCACCATCATGCCACAACTACCATCACCCTCACCACCATCACCATTGCTACATCTCCTCTATCTCAACTGCCACCATCACTTCAATCGCCAACCGCACCACCATTTAAGGGAGAGCAAACGTCGATTTGGTTTGTTTGATTTTTTCAGTTTTCTTACTATTGCAGTTCGGTTTTAAGCTTAACCATTGAATATTTGCATAATCGACTTGAACCAAACAAAAAAATATTGTTCAAATTGAACAAACCAATCAATCGAATCTCTCTTACACATCAGACCGTACCGAATTGAAATGAGTTGATTCAATTTTTGATTTGGTTTCGTCGATAATTTTGCTCACCCATACCACCACCAGCACCACTGCTCCATCACCTCAACAACCACCATCATCACTACTACTCAACCACCACTGCTGCAACTCACCATTATTACCACCAGCGCTCTACCAACATCATCACCACCATAACCATCACTTCGTATTTCTGCCACCACCACCTCAATCACTCTATCACAACCACCACAACTTCCACTCTACTACCATCATCACCACATAATAAAAATTATATTTTAATATTTAATATGCAACAAAGAATAAAAATTTTATTTTATTATTTTATTTTATTATAATAATGGGTAGAATATAATGAAAATCACTAAAAAAATCAAAATACTTATGATTTTATATTGTGATTTAATTTATTAAATGAAAATATATAAAAAAAGTTGATTTCTAATGACTTAATTAACTTTTATTTTGTTATATTACATTAGGAGTGAACTGATCATTCGATTCAAAAAATTTGGTTAATTTGGCTAATTTAGTTCGGTGAATAAATATTCGGTTAAAAATTCAATTAAAGAAAATTAAAATTTTGGTGATCAGTTAAAAATTAATTTAACCTAATTAATCAGCTCTCAAAACTACATCATTTTGGCTAAGCCGATAATATAATTAAAAATAAAAAATATTTCAATTTTTATTTTGATTAAGCAGTAAATAATAACTTCGGTTAATTTTTATTTCGGTTAAAGTCAGTTAATCACAAATTTCAGTTAAATTCGATAGGTTAATTAAAATTTTCTTTTATTTAATTTTGGTCCAGTTAAGAATTAAAATTAATTCAATAAAAATTGTTCGGTTAAAAAAATTAAATTAGTTAAGTAAAAAAAATTGATTAATTTATTTCAATTAAAAAATTTACTCAAATCAACTGAGTTAGCCGACTAATCATTCCTAAATTGCATTTTTTTTTTTACTTATCTTCTTTTAGTTTTTTAGTTTAAATAAATTTATAAATCAAAATGATCTTTAATAGCTTAGTATAATGAATAAGTTTTAGTTTAAATATTTCTTTTGTATTGATAATGATATGGTGATGGTGGTGGAGTGATGGAATTGTGATGGTGGTAGTGGCAGTGGTGATGGTGAAGAATCAGTGACGATAATAATTGCAATGTGATTTATGGTGATAGTGTTTTAATTACATTACATTATATATTTATAAATAAATATAAAAATAGAATGATGATTGTATTTCATGAATTTTATTAATTATATTATTAAATATAGTAATAAAATTTTATTTTATTATATTTTTTTATCTTTAATTATATTATATTGTATTAATTGTTCCTTAATCCTTCCCTCCGTCCTTAAGTTGATTATTATATTTAACCAGAATTCATCACATGGTTTTCGTGCACGAGTTAGGTATCCAACTAGAAAATAATTAATAAGCTGATTGCTAAAAAAAAAAAAAGTACATGATTACCATCATTAACATACAATATTTTACTTTTATAAAAGAAAAAAAATTATTATCTGTCATTTCATGATGAATAAAAAATAAATCTTATTTAAAAAGCGACTAAAATTAGTGTAATTACATAATAAATATAATATATAAGGTCAAATTCTTTTAATAAAAATAATATAAATGTCAAAAAAATAATAGAGATTTTTTAATATACATAATGATTTTTAATAAAAAAAATAATTATTAATACTTAAAAATTTTAAATATATTATTGTAATTCCAATTCAATTTCATATTATTTTCTAAAAATTATTAAAATAAAATATGAAATATAATTTTAAATTCATTTCATAGAATAAATTAAAAATTTATGTGATTATTCAATGAAGTTTCCTATTTGGTTGGAAAAAAGTCTTTATGGAGAATTAAAATTTAGAATTTTAAAATTTTTATAAGTTATTAAGTTTTAATTAAATAACCAGTAATAAAGAATTAAAATATAAATTTGTAATATTCTTATATATTTTAATATTAATGTAAATTTTATATATTTAGAAAATAAAATTAAATTCGAAACTAATATTGAAAAAATATAAAATTATATAACCTACAATCACATTCAAAGCCAACAAAAAATAACTTACAAAAATTATGGAATCTTGTGTACTTATTTATTTATATATATTTAAACTATACCCATATTTAAGAACTAATTAAAATAATTGAACTAAAAGAATAAAACAAAAAACTAAACTAATAAAAATAAAAATAAAAAACTGCTGCACCATCCGCTTGACCTGATGACCAACGGCAGATATAGCAAGAGTCGGATCACCACGCCAATGAATTCATTCCAAACCTGGCGATCGCCCTCCGTTACTGTTGTTAAGTGTAAATTTGACTTAAGTGAAAAGAGTCCAGAATAAACAAACCATATAAAGATCTATATAGACTCGATTTTTATTTTATTCATGAATCAAATTAATTAAAATTGAGATTTTTAGAATTTTTTTTTTTTTAGTGTATAGTTAAAAATATAGTATTTTTATTGACATATGATTGGTGAACCCATGAAATGCCACGTAAGAAATACCAAGCTGTCGCCGTTCATCACATCCCTCACGTTTTGTCAGAAATTTGCTAGGTGTCACCTACCAATATAATCACGTGCCGACCACAGTAACTATGTATTAATATTACGGTGAGTCAGTTTTTGATATCGTGGGCAGAAATAACCGTTATGATGTAGAAAGAAATAGTAAATAGCAGTAACTACGTATAATTTTGTACACTATTTATTATTTTAACTATTTATTAATAAAATTTATAATAACTATTAAATATAATAAATTTATGCCATAATTTGAATTGCTATTAAATTAAAATTGTAAAGTTGAAGAATATATTTATACGTAAATTACATGATAACTCACTGTTTTTGGATTAAAGAAGAAGAAAACTAACTGAAGGGAAGAAAATAAGAAAGAAAACTAAAGGTAAGCAAAAGAATCTTTTAAATATATAATAGAAAACTATTTTCTCTTAATTAATTCATTAAATTTTTTTCTGTTGTCTTTAAGAGAAAATTTTGGAAGGAAAATAAGTTTTTATGATATTTTTTAAATTGAAAAATTATTTTTTATTAATTTGATTATAGTGAACGCATATACAGGGACCCACATGATTTTTGTTTTATTTGACGAAAAATAATCTCAGGACTCACCCATTTATAATTTCATCTTTTTTTTTTTTTTAAATTCATAGAAAACCTATAAATGGAGACCTGTTGTTTGCAGCTGAGTAATCCAGAGAACAAAACATGGAGCTACTCATCTTCCTCTTATTAGCTCTTCCAGTGATCCTTTTCTTTATTCTCAAGAAAAACAAAACCACTAAAAAATATAAACTTCCGCCTGGTCCAAAGGGTCTTCCCATTATAGGAAACTTACACCAGCTTTACTTCTCTATCCCTCAGAAGCGTCTGTGGGAAATGTCCAAAAAATACGGTCCTCTCATATATCTAAAACTAGGAGCAAGGCCAACCCTCGTTGTCACTTCTGCTAAAATGGCTAAAGACGTTTTGAAAACTTATGATCTTAATTTCTGCAGCAGACCTAAGATGATTGGCAGTCAAACACTTTCTTACAATGCCATAGACGTAGCCTTTTCACCTTACAACGATTATTGGAGGGAGATGAGAAAGATTAGTGTTATTCATCTCTTTAACTCAAATCGAAATGCAACCTTCCGTCCAATCAGAGAAGATGAGGCTTCTCGCTTGGTGAATAGCGTCTCCAAATCTGCAGCTATTAATCAACCTTTCAACTTGTCTCAAGGAATGCTTGCATTTGCAAATAATGTGATTTTAAGAGCTGCTACTGGTGACAAGAGAGCTGATGTTGAAGACAGGCTTTCACATTTACTTGATGAAACTCAGGTCATGTTTGCTGGTTTCTTTTTCTCTGATTATTTTCCTTTCGGTGGCAAGATTATTGATAGGGTACGTGGATTGTTTCGTCGTCTTGAAAAGAATTTCTCAGATTACGACGCTCTATACGAAGACATTATCCATGAAAACCTCCGAAAAATGGGGACAAAATCCGACTATGAGAACCTAGTCGAAGTTTTACTCAAACTGGTAAAGGAGAAGACGTATAAAATTCAGCTCACTTTCGATCACATCAAAGCAATGCTCATGGTATATATGTTAAACTCGATTCCTAATTTTTGCGTTTTCCTTTTCTTTTGTTTGTTCATTTATTGTAATTATTCCTTTCCGCCCCGTTGCAGAACGTTTTTGTTGCTGGAACAGACACAAGTGCTGCTTCCGTAGTATGGGCCATGTGCTTGTTGATGAAGAATCGTGAAGCAATGAGGAAAGCACAAGAAGAACTTAGAAGTTTGGTAGGAAAGAAGGGTTTTGTGGACGAAGATGATATTCCAAAACTTACTTATTTCAAGGCATTGATTAAAGAGACAATGAGATTAGAGCCATCAGTTCCAATGCTTGTCGCAAGAGAATCAATTGAAGACTGCCAATTAGGTGGTTACGATATACCAGCAAAAACCCTAGTTTACGTAGACAACTATGCAGTTGGAAGAGACCCTGAAGCTTGGGATAAGCCTCTGGAGTTCAGGCCGGAGAGATTCTTGGGGAGTAGTATTGATATAAAAGGAAATGATTATGAGCTAATTCCATTTGGCGCTGGCAGGAGAATATGTCCAGGTTATTTCATGGGAATTGCCAACGTGGAGGTTGCACTTGCAAATATTCTTTACAGGTTTGATTGGGAAATGCCAGCTGGCATGAAGCCTGATGACATAGACCTCGATGATAAGCAACCTGGTATTGTTGTCCAGAGAAAGCATAACCTTTTCCTGCTGCCAAAGGACTGTATTACTGCATAGGACCATTCGTTGCCGTACTTTTATTTTTCTGTAAGGGCATTACCGTACTTTGATCAGCATCAATGGATGCAGATTTATTGAATAGTAGTTTGTAATAAGGTGGCCACTGGCAAGGCTAATAAATGTCTTGTTTTTGCACCTCCAGATTTATGAGAAGGAATTTTAATTATTATTTTTTAAAAACTTAATTAAAAATCTCTGAATTTGAATTTTTCATTTGCTAAATTGTTAAAAATATTTCAAAATCCATGGTAGTTTTAATCGTACCATAAATTTAATTTTTCTCTTATAATATTCTGAACTTTCATTTTAGTTATAATAACACTTTAATTTTAAATTATAACCCATTTAATGATTAAAATATTATTTTTATGAAATTCAATTTAACTTTTTTCCCCAAATTAGACTAATAAATAAATAATTGCATTTATGTATATAAATATTAAAATAAACGAGCTTTTAGTATGTTTTGATAAATTAATATCTCCATACGAAATGGAACAGGATCCCGTAAATAAAATTTTTCTCCGACCGATTTGTTTTATAAAAAAGCAAAAACACTTCGCCCGTTTCCTTTCCACCTTTTAGAATGTTTGGACTGTATAAGACAGACAAGGAAGCAATTCTGTGTTATTGAAGAATATCGTTGTCATTTTATTTGGGTCCTGTATCTTTATGCAACCCTGATTTCATGTAACATACGTAGCTGTTCTGCTGAAGGATTACAGCATGCTGTGGTAAGTTTGAATGGCACGGATAGGATAGCTATTAGACGCGTAACAAAAAGCAAAATCAAATAACAATTAATCAAATTGTCTTCATAAAGGCACTTGAGGAAAACCATAGTCTATTTATGCTTTAAGTAGTAGAGATTTGCTAATTTTGTTTGCTGTTCTGATCTTTTGCTGTTTAGAAAGTCACGACTATTTTTCTATCATCCTTTGTATATCTTGTGGAAGGGTGAAGGTGCAGTGGCAGATGAAGCAGAGCCTTTCATGGGATCTGGTCGTTTCAGTAAAATTGAATACACTTTCACATTATCATTTTCACATACTTTCTAGATGTTCAAGATTTACTAATCTTATTGCGCTGCTTGTCCATGGCAGCACGGGCTTACTCATTGGGATATAATTGTGATGATGAGGAGGAGCTGGAAGCTGCTTTGAGGTTTTGCTGATATGTTTGATTTGGCAGGAGATGTCATAAATTACCTATGTAAAAGTTGTAGGGCATCCCCAATGACCTTGAGCTAAGCGAAATTCAGGGGACATAGGCTTGCTGGGAAATAGGCAATTATGTGTTTATGAAGTTACACAGACGAATTTCAATAATTTTTTATGAAATATAAAAAATAGAAAACATATATATAGAAATGTAATAAATAGAATACAGAGAAATTGATAACACTTATAAATGTAAATTTAAAATCCATAAAAACATCCTTCTTGTAATATAATAAATTTATAAACATACATTTATTCAACATGAAATATGCATAGATTTCATAAGTGATCATAAAGTATTACAGATTAATTGTAAAATGTTAAAATTAATACATACTTATAAATTTAAAACCATCAATCAAGCTAAAGAGATACAATATACTTCATATATTATTTTTCTATATTTTATAATTAATTAATTTTTTAAATTAATCAATTTGATCCTAACTACAGTTTTAATAAATATCTATATAATAATTCAAACTGTAAGTATAATAAAAAACTAAAGGTTAAATTAACTCAAAACGTTAAATATATTATGAAATATAAGAAATAGATAATATATATAGAAATGTAATAGATAGAGGAAGAGAGAGTAAAGAGAAATTAATTTTATATTGTAATATTGATTATCCAATCCATAGAATTAAATACTATTTATAGAATACAAAAAATCTGTAATACCCCGAAATTTTTATTTCGAAACATTCCCATTTAAATTTAAATTGTAAATTATTAGTCAATAATATTACGCCACGTAATATTATGGGAATCGAAAATCATTTTGGTTCGCCCGAAAATTTATTGAATAACCATTAATCGAATAAAATCGGACCAATATTTTTTTTATTAGACCGAATTAATTTAAATTAGACTCGAATCGGATATTTTTGAAAAACACTGTGCGTCACTATTTTTTTCTCCCCGGCAACTTACCTTGGACGGTTTGTTTTTATTTAATAATTAAAAAACTTTATAATATTTTATTATTATTATTTATTATTTTATTTTATTATTTTATTTTTTATTTATTTTTTTTTCTTTAAATCTTCTTCTCCTTCCCTTAATCGACAGCTCCACCATCTCCTCCTCCCTGCTCCTCCACCACAGCCACCGCCACTGCCACCAGCTCCTCCTCGTCGCAGCACCACCTCCTCCTTCTTCTTCTTCTTCTTCCTTCTCTTTTCTTTCTTTCTTTCTTTCTTCTTTCTTCTTCCTCTCCCTGCTGCTCTGTCCTTCGCTGTCTCTCTACAGAAGCAGCTTCAGCCAGCAGCAGTCCGCCACAGCTTCTCCTCTTCCTTCCTCAGCCGCGTCACGCCACCAGCTGCTCAGCCACAAGCTCCGCCACCTTCTCTCCTCCAGTAGAACAGCAGCACCGCTCCAGCAGCCTTCTCCTCCTCCTCCTCCCCTGTTCTGTGCCACCGTTGCAGCAGCAGAGCAGCAGCTCTGTCATTGCAATTCCAGCCACTGCAGCAGGAGCTGCAGCGCCACCGGACCACCACAAACCGCCACTGCTCTCCACCTCGTCGCGCCACCACTTTCAGCAGCTCCTCCACGCCGGTCACCGCAAGACAAGCTACAAACGTGATTTTTGGAAATTTGACTATTATTGGGTATAATTTACTATTTTTAGAATTTATTTGATTAAATTTGTGATTAATTAGTTGGTTAATTTTTGAATAATTGATTGAATGATTTTATTATTTGAGTAGTTAATTATGTTAATTAGTTGATTAATTTGTGAATTATATGGTTTGAATGAGATTTT
>CANUEX010043178.1:0-33402 GCA_948099535.1 Jatropha multifida | reverse complement strand
GCATGTGTGTGCATCCAAAGATCTGCCATTGATGGTGGTTCTCTGTCATCTTCATCCATCTACAAAAAATACAACAACATTATAAAACAATGTCACTTATAAATTAAAACAAAAATAATAACAAAATGGTTGTCATTACCAGATCATACTCCATTTGAACAAATGGTTTTGGACCACTAGATGCTATAATCTTCTGATATGTATGGCTTTTCGCATTTGTCGCACTTGATTCCTAGAAAGATAGTAACTTGTTAAAAGAAAATATTTTATGTAGAAATTAGATAAAATTCAATGTAAAAATTGAGTTTTTACCTTAAACTCATCAGAAGCAAATAAACCTAACATTTCCTTCCAACCACTTGCTGTTGGCCCTATTGGAACACGGTGCATACGTTCCTCATCAGTTGAATACTCTAAGTACTTACGGTGTAAACTGTGTCTCCACTTGTGGTACAAAAATCTCATTTCATTGAAGCAATATGTTTTAAACTTTACCTTCTTTAATTCAGGTGAATCAGGTTTAACCTTGCCTTGCGTTTCAAGCAATTTCCATTTTTCTGGACTTTCCAGACTCACATCAAAATAATCCTGAAATATACACATATAAATTGTATAATTAACATACAACCTATTAAGTTCAAAAACAAAATAAAAAGCTATTTAATAACAAGTTAGATAAAAAATATAATTTAAAAATATGAGTTATTAAATTAAAAATATTATTTCTTATGTACCTGGACCATTCCAAACAATCGTTTACTATACTCACGTTCAACTTCAGTCCATGTCTTTATAGGTGGTCCACATAATCTAGCACAATATCCTAACCAATATGCTAATTTTCTTTCATGCTCACCAACTGGACGAATATACTTTCCCGGAGGTATGAAAACAATTAATTTCTCTTTCTTTCTCTTAGTCAATTTGTCCAAATCAATTCCTTTATATAACCTTCTACTGGTATTTTGCTTCAGTAATAAATCTGTCAATAAACCATAATATACCACTTAATATTGAAAATACAAACATTTATATTTATTAATGAATATTTGCATATTTATATTAAAATTAATAAAACTACCATCCCCAGGTGGACTTCCAAGAGATCTATCAATATGAACTTCCAAGAGATCTATCAATATGAATCTCGCACTGAGTTTCATCAACACAAGTATCATCTTCATCTAGTCAAAAGCAATATTAGTATCCAATATAATCTAAATAAATTAATTATTATTTACAAAATATTAATTGGCACATATAGGATCAACGTCTAAATTATTCAATTGCTCAGTAAGTAGAAAGTTGAAAGAAAATAAAATCAACAATGGTCTCCTTGCAAGCAATGCTCAAAACAATTAATTATACATATAAAATACAATTCTATGATTCTAAAACATGTCTTTTAGAGAGGCAACCAATCAAGGGAAATGAGTGTGTTTTTTTTAACTTTGTTTTAATAGGAAAGTAACATAAGAAAATTGAGATTAAAACAAAAATCCAATAAAAAATAATATCTAATTGAAGTTTTTACATAAATTATGTGTTACAAATATTTCCCGTATCACTTGTCTCAATAAAAAAGGCATGCTTCCTTTCCATCACAGAAAGAGAGCCAATTACCCAAATAAAAAAAAATGCTCTAGAAAGAGAAAACGGAACTCGACGGCATCTCAGAGGTCGCCGTTGCATCATTTCGCCGGAAACTCGACGACATCTCCGATCAGGTATTATTAAGTTATTGCATTTCCATCTTTTAATGGAAGCGTTGAGGTTGATTTTAACAGAATGTTTGCTTTTTAGATGATTTCAGGTCATACTGCACAATAAAACTGGTTTTTTATAGCTTATTGTTTCAATTTATACTTTAAATCCTGCAAAATTTATTCTTTATAGATTAATCCTATTAATGCATCATTTCCTTTTTTTTGGTTTTCCATTTCTCTATCCTTAGTGAGAAATGAAATGCAGCTCTAAGTCTTGTTTTTTTAAAACAGAAACACAGATCTGTTTTAAAATTCACAGATCTGATTTTTCGTTTGCTCCAGATTAATCCTCTCTCTTCAAGTAATTCACAGATCTGGTTCTCTTTGATTTAGGGTTCTCTCTCTCTTTTAATATCTAATCTCCTGAAAGAATGGTTAGCTAGCTTGCATTGGCCACTCCAGCATCCATTTATTGTGAGGAAGAGATATTGGATAAATATTAAGGAAAGGGTTGCTGTTAGTTTCGGCAAAAGTGTTATTTTTCCTGGGCTTAACTTAGCCTGACACATTTACTGGTAAATGATAACATTAGTAAATCTTATGTTTCTCATTCGTGTTTAGGAAGTTTATATTTGTCATGCACGTGAATATGGATTTTCACTTTGAAGCCTAATCCTAATAAAGCTGTAAGTTTTCATATATTTATTAGCTTATAATAAGTTCAGATTTTATGCTCTTCCATATGCAATTCTTCTTTTCAATTTCTCAAAGCAATTGTTGCTGTTAGTTTTGCAGTGAAAATGGATAATAGTAAAGAAAGGCAGTATAATCAAATGGGCAGTTTTAGAGGAGACGTTGTTGATGGTGACCAAACAAGTAAACCATCATGCCTTTGTTTTCTAAGTAAAAAAAAACAAGAAACATTTAAATGAGCTGCAAGATTTTGCTGGTAAAGCAAGGGAAATGGGTCGTACCTAATTTAAATGCTATAGTTTGAACTATAATTTACATGCTAAGGACTCTATAAGTAGAGCATCATTTTTACTTTCTTTAAATTTGGATAAGCTACATTTGTATCCTAAGCAAGGTTTTTGTTTTGACTAGTTACTACATCATTCTAGGTCATGGTGGTTCCCGAGCTGCTGAGTATTTGAAGGAGCACTTGTTTATCCATCTATTGAAGCATCCACAATTCATGGAAAACACCAAACTGGCAATAAGTATGTTTAGATATTCTGAAGCTCTTTTCTATGCATGAACTAACTGATAGCAGGTCAAGTGGCAAATCCCAATTTTTTAGAAAAACCCTTCCTCATGGAAAAATTAACTTAACTTTAAATTACTCTGGTTCAAAACCAAAGTCATAGATACAATTTGATGTTTGGAAAGTTATTGATTTTGTCCTTTAATGTTTGTCCTGTTCTTGTTCAAAATCTGATCGTTACCTCTAATAATGTCATATAGATATAATAGAAAATCAAGGCCACAAAAGGTTTGTATGTTTAAGGCCTTAAATATGTTACTGCAGTTCTGGAAAATGAAGTAAATGCACGAAGAATTTCTTTTATTTGTTTATGAAAATTTCTTTTTCATGTGCAGTTCTACAGGCCTTAAACATGTGCATTATTATTTTTTTTTATTTTTCCAATAATGAATCATTCCCCTTAGCTTTAATGTCATGTATAGAAATCTTAAGTTTATCAAGTTACTCATCGACTACCCAGTAATAATGCACCACCTACACACACAACAAAACTCACTCAAGCATGAAAAAATCTTTTATTTGTTTATGAAATTTTTTTTTCATACCATATTATTGGATAATCCATAAAGTAAGTGATCAATAGATTGAGCTTATAAAAGCTTATTTGTTTCAGATTTATTTATATACTTAATGGAGCTTACCTGACCTAAGAATTCATCTATTAGCAGCTGAATTTAGAAGTGGAATTTTTCTAGTTAAATGAACTTATTATTTCGTAAGAGAGAAAGATAATTAAAATGAATTTTTCAATTTGGCATGGAAAAAATGCTAATTGGTTTTTATATTGATTCTCACCCCATGATGGATTTTGTTTATATATTTCTTTCCTGTGTTAATTTGATTTATTTATGTCTTAAAAAAAGGAAATAGTCAAATAAAGTAATGCAATAACAAATATTTTTGAAATTGAATATCAAGAAAAGTTTCCTTTTATCTTATGCCTATGTGACCACTATTTTGTTGGATTATAGTATTGAGTTCTGGTTGGTTTACGGGAATCCGTTTAGTTTCCTTTCATGGTTTATTTTGGTTGGTTTACACATTTGATAACAATAATAGAACACAATAGAGGTAGTAATATGATTCTCCTTTTGAGTTTTGTTCTATGCTTTGTTTTGAAGTTTAATTTTCTAAACAATGAAATTTGCTGCCTTTTAATTTTTTGATTTTAGACCTATTAGACATATTAAGGATTATATGTGTTATCTTTTTTTAAGCATCATTTTATGAATAGAATAGTCTCTAATTTGTTTATAAAATCTTTTCATAAATTTTGGATTATAGAATAAGGGATCAACTTGGTTATGTTGATGAATGCAACCTAAGATAAATACTACTAGTTTTGTGGTTTCTGGTAATTAGTTCTATCCACTAATAATGTCTAAGTTGTATATTTATTTGTCTCATGGTACAAACACACTTCATCTATAAATATCACAGCAACAATAAAATATTTTGAACTCAAAGGTATAATAAAGCACTTGCATTGATTAATCATATAATTATAATTTTTCATACCTTGTAAATTTGGTGTACGACCTATATGGCTTTGTTGTATACCTTTTTCATATAAGTTAAAATGTGAAGCTCCATCCTCATTGACATTATGCATAAGCGATTCTAGTAGAAAGTACGGATGTTAGAAATAAACCATATAATATAAACACATGATATATAATAAATATAAAAATATTGAAAGTATTAGCGTTACAAATGAATCATAAATGGGGAAGACAAGTGATATATAATGAATGTAAAATTTTGATAGTGATTACCAGCTCTTGCTATGATAGGTTCATGCGGTTGATAGTTCCCATACTGATCTAAATTATTATTGTTTCGATCTTCTCCTATATTGAGAGTTAGGCAAAAATTTTAATATTCTTGTCCAAATGTGAGAACATTAAATAAAAATTACCTATCAAAGTTGGTGAATCTCCAAAATTCCTATCCATCATCAGATCATTTGATATGGAAGGTAAAACTTGATCTACTTCATTATGATGCATTGACAAATCTAAAAAAAAAGAAAAAAAATTACAAATATAGAAGTTCCAATGAATTAGATTTAAGTTGAGTGATGTCTTGGTAAAAATTTATGACAAGTTTTGTAACACATGCCATCCAATTCCGGAGAACTAGACGGCGGATGCTACATTCGGTGCCGGAGCACCGTCTTATACCATTACTACTCTAGATCATATATTAGGAATGATTAGATTTTTATAAAGAGGCAAGTAATTAAAAATTTAAAAGTAAAGGAAAATTCCTACGAAAATTTTGCAAGAGTTTCCTTTAAAAATTTACTTGCCACACAAAGAAAATATATAAACTCCTAGTATAATTCCTCCAAACCCCAAAACTCCAATTCAATTCAATATGTCACAAGCACTTCGAAAGGTTATATTAATTCAATTAATCATTAACATAATATTTCACCATTTATGTCATAATTAATATTTCATCATTCATACACTAAACATAAAATCAAATAGTAAATGTTTATATAACCATTGGTCGCGTTATTTACATTCTCAATATTTACAAATCCAATAAACCATGCCATAATTTACATTAATATACATATTCTATCAAAGCTACACTCCTACTCTGATGCTGTTACTTTGATCTTCGTATAGCATTCACAGTTCACAACCTTTGCATGATAAAAATTATCGCGCTGAGTGAAAGATTCAGTGGTGCTAAATAAATAAATAATCACATAGAAAAGCAAGAATGCTAAGTAATAAATCTCAAATATTTTTAAAAGGTACTGAATCGAATATATATATATAATATTGAAAACGTGCCAATTAAATCAAAGATTTCCAAAAACCATAAGGAAATTCACATCGTAGAATTTATACCAACTTAATATAAATAAGAAAAATAACAAAATATTACAAATACCGATATGTTTCTGATTCCTTTATAACGAAAAGAAATTTCATTTTACTTTTGTTAGGCTCATACTAATATCGAAAAAATGTAAACAGATTCGATCGTGGCCTGTGTAAGTGCCACCCACCAATCACACAATCGTGGCCTGTGGAAGCGCCACCGTGGCCTGTGAAAGCATCACCCACCAATCACATAACCGTGGTCTATGAAAGCACCACCGTTGCCTATGTAAGCACTACCATAAATAATAAGTGCGTCCGCCTATTTATAAGGGTGGATAACCCTAGTATATGATCATAGCTCCACCAAATAATATGAGCTGATAACCTGAGCATGCTCACATATCACAATATATCTCATCATACCACATGTCAATCATGTATAGTAGATCCTAAAACAAATGTATTTTCCCACAATAAATCTTATTTCTTATTCACCAATCCTTATCCCAAAAACATTTCAAATTAATTCATATCATTACAAAATATCTTAATTTACAACTTGTAAATGCATTTCAAAACCTCTTATATTCAAAACCAAAACCACATTTTCTTAACCACAAATAATCATAGCTTAAAAACACTTAAAGATCAATACCAAAAAGCCAAAATCATGCCTTACCTACTAAACTAGGTTCGGCCTCATTATGAAACAAGGAGAAAAAGCTTTGTCCATCAAAAGCCTTAATTGCCAACACAAAAACATTACTCAAACTCATTAAATCCATTACTTAAAAACACTTAACCATAAAAACCAATTTACCATTTCAAATCTTCTTTAAGTCATGAAAAATACTAAACAATAAAATTCAATTTAAAGCTTTAAACCACCACCAAATTACTTATTAATAAACTCATTTAAATCAAAATCAAACTTGAAAAACACAAAGAGCATGGTGCCCTTCATCAAACAAGGATTCGGCCAACCATGGAAAAATGAAGGGAGAAAGGTTTCCTTTACAAATTCATTTCATAATTCATAAGGAAACACATTACAAAACTCATTCAAGTCAAAATAAAGCATGAAAATCAAAGGACACAAAGTGTCCTTGACCATGAGTGGTTCGGCCACTCTTAGTTAGAAGGGAAGGGAATGTTTTCTTCCCCTTCTAATCATTTTTCCATGCTTAAGAGTCATGGAAAATCACATTAAAACCATTAAACAAGAATTCCCCAACTCATTTCACACACATTCACAAAAATCAACCAAAACCTAAAAATTGAAAACTTGAGAAATTAAAAGGGGAATTGAGGTAGTAGTGCACTAACCTTTTCAATTAAGCTTTAGAAAGCTTAGAAATCTTCACTCCTTAGCTTTTCCTTTCCCCTTCAAGGATGGTTCTCCAACCTCTTCAAAATAGGAGAAAAATCCCATAAAAATCAAAAATTACATACAAGATAGAGAGAGCATGATTTAATGCATTAATTCCATGTCTAATCCTAGAATTATACTTAATAAATTACAAAACCCAAAAGTTACAACTTACCTCCTTTAATGGCAACTCCAAAACCAAAGCTTAAGAACTCCAAATTCAACCTTCTACTACTTAATTCTTAAGGATTAATCACAATTCTATTATTTAATTAGGTTATTTAGTGGTGATTTGTGGAAGAAAATGAAAGAAAATGGAGGAGGAAGAAGAGATGGAAATGGCATGGAAGAAGAAGAAGAGAGGAGAGAGAAGGTGTTGGTGACTTAAGTAGCAAAGTCAAACTTTGCTTCTCATTTTATGCTAAATCAATGGCTATGATAAAGTCCTAGGTAATCCCATCCAACGGCTCTAAATATTTCTCAAATAATTCTCTTCTAAATATTATTTAACTGCGCAAATTAATTTAAATTAACTCCACAAAAATAATTCACAATTTATTCCTTAATATACTACACTAAAAATAATATTCATTAGTTGCTGCAATTCACAAAAAATATTCATGAAATATTTTCTACCCACCTAAATCATGCAGATATGTTCCAAAAATATTAAATAATATACTAGACATATGTAGTAATTTTTTCGGACCGAAATAATACTAAGTTCCAGACTGATGGTGCTATTCACAGACCGGTAAATCACTATTACCGACACTGAAAAAACATTCCGTTACAAGTTTACCATGTCCTTGGTTGTTCACTTGACTATGTAAAAATTGATTTCTACTTCCTTTGTTCTTAGAGGGGCCTACAATAAATTATCAAACTATTAAACGAAATATATTATAAAATCCATAAACTATTTTTAATATCTTGATAATAATAATATAAAATAAAGATATATTTATATATATACCTTGTACCCTTCCTAAAACTTTGTCACTTTTGTCCTTGTGTGGTTGCAACCAGTTGGCAGGTGGAGTATACTGTGAAGAAAGTTGAGATGGAGTATCTAGATGGTCTCCATGATGCGTTTTCATCTTTATTGAAGGTGTTGATTTCCTTGTCTGACCTCTGCCTTTATTTGTTCCTACCATACTCTTTCTGTTAAAATTAAAAATAAGTAATATTAGTTGCATATAATAGTAAAGAGATTAAATAAATCATTTCTACTTGTAAATTAAATAAATCAATGATACTCATGCTTTCATAATAATATTTCTAATAACACAAAATAATAGGTAACCTTTAGTCATCATCATTTGGATCGTCAAACACCTCATCATCTTCACTAGAACTACTATAGTCTTCTTCATCATTTTCTTCAGTAAAGTTTTGACTCGAAAACATATTATGCCTCAATTGCTCTTCAATTTCCAATGCAATTGAGCGAGGTACTTCTTCTGCTTTTACATCATGTCTATCCAAAATAACCTCATCATCATGATCTAATTGTGCTTTAGAACGACAATATGCATGGTGTTCTTCTTCTTGAAATACCTCAATATCATCTATAATATCTGAGTGACTCACATCATCATTCACCAATGTGGGTATATCATAAACATCACAAGGATGTGCTTTTATTACAATAAGCCAATTTGGATCTTTCAGATCCTCTATATAAAAGACTTGCTCAGCTTGGCAAGCTAATATAAATGGCTTATTGGATTTAAGACGACGGTTAGCTCTAACACTTGTGATTGAATAATTGTCTTCCGCATAACCAGTCCCTTTATGTTGAACATCAAACCACTGGCATTTGAATAGGAAAATACTATGGTTGCCAACATATTGCAACTCCCACACCTCTTCTAGTAAACCATAGTACTCTTTCTTAGGGGAATCATCATCACCTCTAGATAACGCACCCAAATTTTGACTACTCCTGCTTCTCTGATAGTCTAAAGAATGGAATCGATAGCCATTTATTATATAACCAGTGTATCTTTTAAAATGTGTAAAAGGGCCACTGGCTAATTGGAGGTCATTTGGCACATAACCTTGTGTGTGTAATTCAACCACCTGTATAATGTGTTGAAATTAATCATAAATGTTCAACATTTATGAGTTAGAAAATGTAAAAGTTGCTTAAAAAAAGAGAATAGTCTCAAAATTCAGATATGTACACATTTGTAGAACCATGTAGGAAATTTCGATATGTATCGTTTCATAAATTCTGAGTCCCTCATTGTTGGTAATGCATTTCTATATTGACTGTAATAATAACTTATGAGAAACTGCCTCATATAAGTAAAATCAAAAGTTAAGGAATATTAATTAAAAGAATACATACTCGATATAGGGCCAAACTTCCTCAGAATTTTTAAGGATATAATGGTGAGCTTTTTGCCTCGAATCTTTAGACAACCATTGGTAGTCACCTTTTCCCAATGGATGACCTAATTCTCAAAAAATAGCAAATGAACTTATGTTCTCATTGCAATTACCATAATCATCATTTCTTGAAGACTAATTGAATTTGGTGTCAATATATCTAGAATAAAATATTAAGCACTCATCAGGAATATATGCTTCAGCTATGGAGCCCCCTGGTTTTGCTTTATTTTGCACCGATGATTTGAAAGTCTTCAAATGTCTTTCTATAGGGTACATCCATCTAAACTGCACTGGTCCTGCAATATTTGCCTCACTAGGTAAATGCACTAGCAAATGCACCATAACATAAAAAAATGAAGGTACAAATATCATCTCCAACTTACACAGTGTTAATACAATTGTGCTCTGGAGCCGATCTAAATCATTGGATTTTAAAGACTTGCAACATAAGTCTTTGAAAAATGCGCTCAATTCAACAAGTGGCTCACATACTTCCTTGGGCAAGAATCCGCGTATATCAAGTGCCAACAACCGCTGCATGAATACATGACAGTCATGACTCTTTAAGCTAGATATTTTTCATTCTTTAATGTTAACACATCGAGAAATTTTTGAAAGGTAGCCATCGGGTGTCTTCAAATCAACCAACATTTTACACATAGCTTCCTTTTCATTATCAACCAACACATAACGTGCAGTTGGAACACGAACTTTGCGTCTTTCTTCAAAGGGATGAAGTTCAGGTCTAATGCCCATACTAACCAAATCATATCAACTGTTTACAGTATCTTTAGTCTTCCCCTTGATGTTCATAATAGTACCTAGCACATTGTCAAACACATTCTTCTCAATATGCATGACATCTAGATTGTGTCGGATGAGAAGAAATCTCCAATAAGGCAACTAAAAAAAATGGTCTTTTTCCTCCAGTTGTGTAAACTATTTGACGAATTATATTTCATTTTGAAGGCTTTGCTATATGGCATCTACGTGAAATTGGCATGCTCCATTAACACTTCATCTCTTGATAATGGTAATGGCTTTTTCCTGGTCTCTGTCTTACCATTGAAAGTTTTGACATTTCTGCGCCACTTATGATTCCTGGGAAGGAATCTTCGGTGATCCATATAGCACATCTTTTTAGAGATTGGCAAATACAATGAACCAGTATGTTTGTGGCATGAAGGACAAGCCATGTAGCCTTTTGTTGACCAACCTGGTAAGTCCGCAAAAGCTGAAAAGTCACTGATAGTCCAAAGAACAACTACATGTAGGATGAAATTTTGTTTTCCACGTGCATCATAAGCATTCACCCCTACATCCCATAATTCCTTCAACTGTTGAATCAAAGGTGCCAAAAATACATCAATACCCATTCTTGAACTATTTTCACCAGGTATCAACATTGACATGATGAAGTAAGGTTGTTTCATACACAACCAAGGAGGTAAATTGTAAGGTTCAAGAATAACCGGCCAAATGCTGTGTTGAGAGCTAAGATTTCCAAAGGGTTGGAATCCATCTATTGCAAAACCAAGCCTAACATTACGTGGATCACTAGAAAAAGAAGGATATTGCTGATCAAAATTCTTCCACACTGGACTATCAATTGGGTGTCGCATTGTACTGTCGTTGACCCTTTTCTCCTTATGCCACCTCATATCAGAAGCTATTTTTGAAGACATAAATAACCTTTGTAATCTAGGTTTTAGAGGAAAATAACACAAAACTTTATGTGGAACTTTCTTACCATTATCTGATCCGCAATGAGATTTCCACCTAGATAAGCCACAAATTTGACACGATGTCGCACCGACATATTGGCCCCAGTACAAGGTACAATTATTTTTACACACATCATATTTCACATAATTCAAGCCTAGTTCAGCAATGTACTTTCTATAGGATTCGGGCAAGATTTCCTTCCCATTAGGAATTAATTCTCTCAACAAGTTAAGCAAATTGTCAAATGAATGATTTGTCCAACGATTCGAACTTTTAAGTGCAACAGTTTGACAATGGCACCTAATTTTGAATGGTTACATTCTGGATGTAATTTTTCCTTCGCCTTCTGTAAGAGGTGATAAAACATGGTAGCTTCATGGTTCGATTCTTGCTTTGAATTTGTCGCATCTGTTGACATAGGATTATCGACTGACACTCTAAATACATCATTCAAGAAATTGACCATTTCATCATCGACCATGTCATCAACATAAAAAATATGGTCATCTTGTTGCCTAGTATTATCAGCCAAAATCTCACCATGAAAATGCCAAAATGTATAACTTTTGACTATTCCATACCTTAGCAAGTGAAACTTGACATCTGACTTTGATTTAACCTGAACGTTCCTACACTTCGTGCAAGGGCAACGAATTTGATCCTCAGCTTCAAACCACTAAATGCATAGTGTATAAAATCTTCAACTCCTTGTACATATTCGGGATCTCTTCTATAACTTATTTCCATCCAATGCTTATCAAGAACCATTTCCTATTATTGTTTGTTCATATTAGTAGAATGTAATATAGTAGAAACAAAAATCAATGAAGTAAATATTAGAAAAGCATTGGTTCATATGGTAATTGGTATGAAAATGTATTATTATCACATAATATACGTAAACAAAAGTAAGGGAAACATATAAAGGTCATTACCGAAAGTTTGGTGTTGGATAGCCTTGTTACTTTATTGCCTGTGTAAACTATAATCAATTCTTGCTCTCTAACGGAAGAAAAAAGTGTGGGAACCTATATATTGAACATACTATTAGAATATATAAAAATAGTAGCCTTGATGAATACCAAAATATAAAAATAGACAAATGAAGGGAAGGCAGCATGATTATACTTATATTCATAACTCGACTCATGCACTGCAGTATGCCAAGAGACAGGTGAAGGTAAAGAAGCACTCTGCCACTGCAATCATATAATTATATTTGCCTAGGACATGTCTCAAGTAACGGGAAAGAGTAGAGAGGAGCTCCTTGCAATGACAAAGGGCTATGGTGTTATCAAGAAAGGTTAGTTTTATATTGATTTTATTTTATTTAGAAACTTATAGGCTGGAAGTGGGATTTTGTTTTCAGTTGTATATAATGTCAAAATTGGATAATCATTGTTTTAATGAATTTGGCTTGTTTAGGTTATCATGTAGAAATTAGATTACCATTGTGGTTCCAACAAACAATCTTTAAAGTAAATTAATAGACTGGTGTGAGTTTGCATAATTTATATTTTATAGGAGCTATTTCCTTTTGGCGAATTCAATTAAAGGGGACAACCAGTTATATGTTTCTTGTCATTCGTGTGTTATATTTTATAGCCTATTTTGCATGTTCCGTATTGATTATCATTGTTTAATCTTAAGTTTTTCAGTTCACCCTTTTTGTTTATGGAGAATCCATTTTGTGTTTGTTTTATATTGTTTGGTATTACTACTAAAAAGACACCCTCTTGAATGTTTTGATTAAAAGCAACTAAATGTTGTTTCAAGCTGCATCGGAGATTATTCAGCCTAAGTTAAATGTCAAAAGCAATTTCTAATTAATTTTCACAAAAAAAAAAGTTTTTATGATTAATATCATAATATATTAGTATCGTTATGTATCTCATATTCATTCTGATATTTACATGTACTATTTTTTGTAGCATGTGCATCAAACAAAGGTTGTTTTGTTTCCCCTGAAAAGGTCTGTTACTTATAATAATATTTACTACAATTATGTTTAATATATGTTAGCATATCTGATTATATTTGCCTAGAAAGTGTCTGAAGTTATGGGAAAGAGTAGAGAGAAGCTCCTTGCAATGACCAAGGGTTATGGTGTTATCAAGAAAGGTCAATTTTATATTGATTTTATTTTATTTGGAAACTTATAGGTTGGAAGTGGGATTTTGTTTTCAGTTGTATATAATGTCAAAATTGGATAATGATTGTTTAAACGGATTTGGCTTGTTTAGGGTTATCATGTAGAAATTAGATTACCTTTGCGGTTCTAACATATAATCTTTGAAGTAAATTAATAGGCTTCATGTTAGTATCCCTGTCTTCCCTTCTTTTCTTGGCTTAAATATTTTTTGTTTTTATGTGAAATAAGATTTTTTGGATTGACTTGTAGATTGTCAAATTTTCCTGCACTTGGGGAGTTTCCTCTTTTAATTGTTTTAATATTTATGGTGATAAGTTATGTACTGTGTCCTATAATACTGTTGTTGAATTATGTAATCACATAGGTATTTTCAGATTTTTAATTATGTGTTGTGTTGTGAAAGTATTCTCATTAAGAAAATTATGGTACTATATTATTTCAGTAGGATGAACACTCAATTCCCAAATTTAAAGCAAATTTAATGAATGGTACAATAATTATTAATTGTAGTATTCACCAATTGAATTTAAAGAAATCAAAATAAATACTTACCTGTGATGTAATTCAAAGAGCTTGTGAGCGTTGAACAGGAATAGTAATTTAGTGCAAAGTTGGAAGGGAGCTGTAAAAGGATTGCAACTATAATCCTATCATTTGGTAAACTCATTATTCAAAATTCATTCAATCAATGAATTTAAACATGTATTAGGATGAAATAAACACTTAACAAAATAAAAGTAAAAACGTCACAAAAGACAATACAAAAAAAATAAAAAAATTCACCCATATCCCAAATTTTAAAATAAGCATTGTCCTCAATGCGAAATAATAAGCTTAAAAAGATAAAAATAGGGAAACATAATGCTCCCCTGACAAAATTAAAACTCTAACTAATTTTTTCACAATTAAAGCTTAGTTTCACATTGAAACTGCGAAAATATTTTTCTCTTTTGCACAAAATATTTCCCACAATCAACTCAAATTTTAACAATTTGGTTGCAAAAATCTCTATCATATTACACTAAAATTTGATAAATTTCTTATGGACAAGTAATTTTTTCACACAACATTGTGAAAATCTCTGTCTCTTGGTCTCTGATAAGTGTTCCATCCCAAACTTTAAACCTGAAAACTTGATAGGAAAAATTAGAAAAATAAACAAAACAACTCTCAAATTCAAAGCTAATAAAGAAAAATATATACAAGTAGTTCTAGTTTATACTCCTAGCTCTACTTTTCACTCCATTTAGTCCACCAATATTAATATTGCAACTTCTAAATTAAATCGATCCACAATATAAGGCTTTAACCTGTGGGCATTCACTTTAAATGTCTCGCTTGACTTCAAATGTTCAATCTCAATAGCTCCAAAGCTCGAGAATCCCGTTACCTCATACGGGCCGTGCCATCTCGATTGCAACTTACAAGGAAACAATCTCAACCTAATATTGTACAAAGTACCATTTCTCCTAGTCCAAAATCCTTACTTGCAATATGCTTATCATCCCATTCCTTAGTCTTTTGCTTGTAAAGATTAGCACCTCACATACACAACAATGGAATTCATCCAATTCATTAACTTGCAACAAACAAGTCTTTCTTGTAACTATCCATATCAAAAAATTCAAAAATTTAGTAGCGCAATACGTTTTATTCTCTAGTTCAACTGGTAAGTGACATGCTTTACCAAAAACCAATCTAAAAGGTGACATCCTTGTATATGTTTTATAAGCTGTCTTATACGCCAAAAAAGCATCATCTAACTTGATTTCCCAATCCTTCTTAGAAGTACTAATAATCTTTTCCAAAATTTTTTAAGTTCACTATTAGATACTTCTATTTGACCACTCGTTTGTGCTTAATAAGGTGTAGAAACCTTATGCTTAACCTCATATTTCCTAAGAAAAGCATTGAATTGATGATTGCAAAAATGCTTCCCTCCTTCACTTAGTATCGGTCTAGGGATACCATATCTAATACTTCATATCTTCCTAGATTCACAACTAGAGGTCAATCAAGTAGCAGGTGCATTTAGAACCAAGGATGTGAACTTAGCCCTATCGCTTTTACATGAGTTAGAAGAAGAAGGTTCCACTTGGAAGATAACCCAAATAGGATCACATGGAACCAAAAAGCAGATGCCATAGCCAAGACCGTGACACAAAAAGAGAAGTTACCTAAAGAAGTAATGTTCGAACAATAGAGACATCTGAGCTATAAGCCGAATGAAATCTTTATGTCTCAACTCAACAATAGTTAGATGAGCCCAATCATCGACTTCAGAACTAATGATGTTCGATCTTACAATAAGCAAGAGGTGATCAAACTTAGTAGAAAAGACAAACTATGCACTTGAAAATGGAGAACTCTATAAGAGATCAAAATCACATCCTTGGATGAAGTGCCTCACTGAAGAAGGCAACTACATCATAAGGGAGGCCCATGAAGGTTTTTGCGGAGGACATGAAGGCTCAGATGCAATGCTAAGGAAGATAATGCTTCTAGGGTATTACTGGCCAACAATGAAAAATGATGTTCACCAATATGTTCGCCACTGCATTACTTGCCAAAAATATGGTTAAGTACCCAAAAACCCTCCTTAGAAATCTAGGCATTAAGCTTAGCTTGGCCTTTTGCTCAATGGGAAATTGACATCCTAAGACCTTTTCCTGTAACAAATGGATAAAGGAAGTTTTTAGTCATAGCAATTGACCACTTCTCCTAGTGGGTGGAAGCCAAAGCCCTAAGCACCATTACCCCACCTTAGATCATTAGTTTTTTTAGGAATAATGTAATATCCAGGTATTGGGTACCCCATAAAATTTTCACTGATAATGGAAAGCAACATGACTCATGAGCCTTCAAATCTTTCTGCGAAGACTGGCACATCGGACTTTACTTCACTTCCGTAGCCCATCCCCAAACCAATGGCCTCACCAAAGTCACCAACAGAACCATATTGCAAAGACTAAAAAAAAGATTAGATAGAGAAAAGGCTAATTGAGCAGAGGAGCTAAATAGTGTACTTTGGGTATATAGAACCACTATCACAAACACCTTACCCCACTGTAAGATGTGGCATGTCGCCCGTAATATGCTTTTAAACACTTATTCTGCATAAGAACTCAATAAACATATTACAAGGGACTTAAATAAAATAGTTTCAAAATACATATTTTAATTAACCAATTTATTATCAAAAGTATTTATTTAGAAACAGGTTCAAAAACTCTTTTCATTTGTAAAATATGCACTTATATATATAACAAAAGGTAATTATAACATCATAAATTCTGAATTTCACAATTATGTATATTCATTCAACGTAAATGGTTTCATAACTCATAAGCCCAATTGAGATGCAATTACTTACTAGATCAATCTCATTTTCATAAATAAGTAATAATAAAGGCATATATATATATATATATACACACACACACACACACACACACACACTCTTGTACTATAGACTGGCGTTGAGAGTTTACATAAACTTTAATTATATATGTCTGCTCATATATACGATTATTCTGTAAATATTTTTATTATGGGTGAGCAACAATCGGGTCGAGTTTCGAATAACCTAAAACCCAAATTAAGGGTGTTTGACTACACTGACCCTACCTATTTAATAGTTTGAGCCCTGCCCAAATAACCCGATTATAATCCGGTCAGGTTATTTGGGTCTCATTTAACTCGATTTTCAATTAAATATTTTTAAATGGGCTGAAATTTTTTATATTTTGCACAATTAAAATATGCTTTGTGCTACATAATTAAAAATGTTGTGTAGAAAAAATTATTGTTGTTCAAACAACCATAATAAATAAATAATCAAACCATAATCAGCATCAAACATTCATAATAAAAAAATTATAACACAATCAAACCATAATTTTTCATCTTGAATTCATAAGCAAACCATAATAATCACAATCACACAACATAAACTATAATTTTCTGTCTTCAAATCATAACCAAACCATAGCAAATTAAAAATCCTAATAGGGTATTTAACATACATAATAAAAATAAAAGGAAACAATAAAGGACTTAACATACATAATAGAAATAAAAAGTCCTTTAATCAACTCAAGTTTTCTTAATCTAGATTTATGGTTTGTGATTTCCATAGTAGATTATGATCCTTTAGTTGAACTTGATCCCAATTCTTGATTAAATTTCTCCTTTTCTAAAATGTACACATAAACAAATTAACATAAAAAACATGAAAAAATTAAACTAATTAATTATAATTTTAGTTGCTAAAGAAAAAATACATACCATTTTCAAGCTTTTCAATCACATATAATCTTCTTTAACCTTTACATGCTTATTAGATCCTTTAAGCCAATCTTGAGTCCATATCAAAGCTTCAACCACTTTAGGAGTTAAAGAACTCTAAAATGGATCATGCAGTCTCCCACCTATGCTAAATGCAGATCTTGATGCAATTATAAAAATTGGGACTACTAGAATATCTCGAGCCATGTGAGATAAGACAGGAAATCTCTCAAAGTTTAATTTTCATCATTTCTACAGATCAAAATCTCCCTTCTCATCATCATACATAGCTTCATTCTAAAACAAACCCAGTTCAGTTTTTCTATCCCTAACATCCCCACTTGTACTCTTGCACACTTAATTCTTGTATTTTAGCAATCCTCTTTCTTCCTCAACAGCTTTAATTGAAATTGAAGGTTGTCGATTTTCAACTAAGAAAACAGATTCAAGTGGTTGAAGCTTTTTCTTGTACTCTTCAAACAACACGTGCAAATAAATCTTCATACCATTAAACAATAATTTACACTTATCATCACCATATATTGGATGAAGAGAATCCTTCACGTACTCAAACTTTTCTCGAAATAGCCATATAAGTGAGATTGTTCAACTTATCAAAATCTCCCTAGTACTTGTCAAATTTACTTTACATTTTAATTTCCATATTCTTCAACTCAACATCCTCACTACCTTTCCAATCTTGCAATTTTACATACAAATAATTAATTTTTGTCTAATAAGTGTTTGATGTGATGTAAGAGTAACTAGAAACACACAGTGTAGCTAAATAAAACTGATGCAACATGTTTGACATTCTCCTAATCACTCCCCAATCAAGCTCATTTGGTGTCTCACCCTAATTTTCTAATTTAGGTCAACTCTAAAGTATGGCTCTTTTACATCATATGCTTAAAATGCCTTCTCATACTTTTTTGCATTACTCAACATTAAGTATGTAGAGTTCCACCTAGTAGTCATATCTAAACACAATGATTTAGAACACTCTACGCCTTTTGTCTCGACACACCTTAAATCTCTTAAGTCTAGCAGGGGATGATCTAATAAACTTACATGCATTTCTAATCTTTTTCACATTAATATCTATATCTTTTAATCCTTAATTGGCCACAAGATAAAAAATATGAGCAATGCATCTAACATGAAAGTACTTGCCCTTTATTATAACTTTCCCTTTTGCAATGTACTTGTTTTTCAAAGTGGCTATTATTTTATTATTTGTGGATGCATTATCAGCAGTGATTGTGAACACCTTATCAATCCCCCAATCCTTCAAGCATTTCTCAATTCTTGTGCAAGTAGCTCAACTTTGTGACTACTAAATGGATAAAATTCAATATTGTTTTTTGCAATTTCCAGTCTTTATCTATGAAATATGCAGTGAGCACATATGGTTTATATTTTGCAATGATATCCAAGTATCAGTGGTTATGTAAATGGTTCATGCATTATCTTTTATGAATGTCTTCAAAATTTGTCTTTCTTCATTATATAATGCAGAACAATCATGAGATATGATCCATTGAGATGGAATCTTCAACTTAGGACATAAACTAGCCACAAATTTCTTAAATTCCTCTCCTTCGATAAATCTAAATGGAATTTCATCAAAATAATCATTAATGCTAGACATTTTCTATTAAATTCTTTATCAAATCTCCAATTAGATAATACCCCCGTGCTATCATTTATCCCTTGAAATGATAGTTGTAAAGACAATAGTCTTTGTTTTATTTTTATACTATGTGGGTGCTTTTTGCAATTATTCATGTGATTTTTTTAAGTGTGGTTGTACCATGCTTCTTTGGATCACAATAAAATTGCTTGCCACAATACTTGCACTTACCTTTATGAATCCCGTCTTCATCATAAATTTGATCGAATAAATCCCACACAATTGATCCTGAAGCAGGCACCTTTCTTTTCATCTTGACTTCTGTGACTTTTGTTGCAATATCATCTTAGCCTCTTGTAGTGGGTGTAGGAATAGGTGTGGAGTCAATGCCTTCATCTATTTCAACATCTTCATATTGAGACATACTATCTAGCTTGCAACACCAGGAATTATGATTTAAAAATGAATGAATGTTTAAAAATCTATTTATACTTGAACAGAGATGCACAATTATGCAAGTATTTTAGAAAATTGGCATCTAACCATTTGAAATGCTTTTATCTAGAGACAACTATATAATAAAAATGATTAGATTATATGATCTTCAAAGCTTATAAGTCAATTTTAGAGAAATTCTTACTTGAAATCTTCTTTCAAAATCCATGACATACCATTTAATTAAAGTTCATGGAAAAATGTTCACGAGCTCAATTCATAATTAACTAATATTCTTAATAAATTGAAAAAGAAAAGAAAATAAAAAAGGCAAAGCTTTTAACCAAATGAGTTTCAATATTTGTGGGAATGTTCTATTGATGAACTTTGATTGCATGAATTACAACATCTTAGAAATTAATTAAAAAAGAATGTTACAAAAATGAGCAAACAAGATTCATTTGATTGCTTTTTTATGTAGAAAAATTAAATTACTCTGCCTATAAAATTCATAATTACCTTAATTTTTCTTCATCATTTATTAATTTCTCCTTTTAAGGCTTTATATTTCAGCAATGGATGAAATTTAAAGATCAGTAAATGGTAATTATATTACAAATAGAAGAATTATAACTGAAGCACACCAGGATATTCCCAATAATAACTAGTAAAATAGAAAGGTAATAACAAGTTTAATGAAATGGAAGCAAATTAAATTCATAAGCATCAACTATTGAAAGAATGAGTTTTTTTATCAGGAAACTGCAGCACACCATTTATTTTCCATAGCTAGTGAAGTAGTGAGCTCAACTCTGCCTATGCATGTCCATAATATAATAAAAAAATCCACTGTGTTTCTCTTTTCTTGCTTGTCTAAAGTTCTTCTTTCTTCAGCTAGCTAGCTAATCTAATAATCCCATTTAATTTTTTTTTTAAATTTTTTACAATAAATAAATTATTAGACTATAGTTGTTAAACTATAATTTTGTTTTAAAATTTTGTTAATTGCAGAAAAATCAACCTAATGACAGATTTGCTCTCCTAAAGTCCTACTCAGTAGATAGATAAAAAAACAACAAGCATAAAGCCATAAACATATGCAAATTAATATTTCTTTAATATAAAAGAATAATTAAAAAAAAAGTAAATATCTATTTCCTTGCAGATTTAAAATGACAACCATGAACATAATTAAATCACAAAAATGGAATCATCAAGCATAGAACAATACCATGTAAACTATCACAAAGAAAGAACTTGTAGAGATTGATCATGGTAAGAAGAAGAAGAAGAAGAAGAAGAAGCACATTTGTAACCTGTGGAAGAAAGAACTCAACATTGCACCGCTATCTACTATGGTTGGTCGACACTGCCTTAGGTATGGTGGCTATTTAGTATGGTGGTGCGATGAGAAGGTGGATTCAATTTGGGCTACTTAGGGTTTTGGCTCTTTTCTTTTGTTCCAAAACATCGACAGAGAGACTGAGAGAGAGTTCGTGATTTTTAATTTTTAATTTTTTATGAAGAGGAAAGAAATCGCCAGTAAAGGAATTGCATGGGTTGAATTGGGTTAAACAAGATTTTAACTTAATTCACCCGACCCAAATGAGATGTATCAACCTCTTCTGTTCTATGGCCCTGCCTGAATCGACAGACCCGTTATAACCCTTCATTTTTTGTCAGGTTTTTCAGGTTCTACGAGCCAAATCGGGAATCGTACAACCCTAGTTTTTATACATCATACAAAATTTCAAAAAGAAACTATATACATGATAGCTACAATAATAGCTCCTTTACCTATGTTACACAAAAAGGACTCCCATAACTAGTAGTACTCGCTCTCTTATTTTCTCCTTTCCTTTTTCCTACGATAATAGAGAAAATACTATCGCTAAGCAAATTGCTTAATGGCATATATACATAAAATCAAGTGTAACTTTACATTTTTCCATGATTGTAAATAAAGCTTTGTATGAAAATCCTTTTTATTTAATCTTTCTTGAAAATCATTTTTCTTTCACCTCAATAAAGAGTTTAGTAAGTATATCAATAATAGTAATAGAAACTCTTTGCTAAAAAATCAATAACTTTCTTTGTGCGTGATTACAGAGCATTATGATGATATGGAAATAACAATTCAATTATAAGTAAAACATTCATTCAAGAAACTTGACAATATCTAATTTAGTCTTAACAACTTACATAGACTCATTCTGAAGGGCCATCAGTGTCCTATAAGCTCATTAGGACAAAGCTTTCTCAACCTCAATATGTGATTTATATCTCAATAGAAGAGGAACAATTTCAACCTCTTTTAAGAGGGAAGCAATATCATTTGCTTCTCATTAGTTTCCATATCAATCACAATATCAGCTTAACAAATAAAGTGATATTGGCAGGGCAATAACTATTTCTATCAGCTGCTGTGAGACTATAGATCATTTCATAAATTAAACATAATTGAAAACACGTTGGATAATAATCTATTTCCACAAACTCTATTAAAAACATTCATTCACTGCCGCCCCCTCATAATACAGATAATAATTAGCCAACATCCACTTTTCTCATATAAACAACTTCCAATTTAACTTTTAAAAATTATTAAAAATCGTAATGTGTCAATTCATGCTTTATTCCTTTCAAATCCATAAAAGTTTTATTCTAATATTTCATTTTAAATCATAAATCACTTTATGAAATTAAATGTAAAATCAAATACATTTTGACTTTAAACAAGAAAGGGGTATCACGCTAACCTGAGTTGGAAGGCTCCCCTAGACTTTCTTCTCCATTTATACTCTTAAACCACTTCTATGGCTTATCTCAACCTATAATAAAATTATAAAATGCAGTTTAATTATTTATTTTCAGCTCTTTATTGATATTTAAATTCTTACTAGTCTTATTTTTAGTTTACATTTGTATTTCATTTCATTAAATGGCATAAATTTATATTATTAAATAAACTAATTAATTTAAATCTTGAAGAAACTTGTTTATCCCTTGAAATCCATATTTCTATATATATATATATATATAAATTCATTTGTTTTCCTTAACAACAAAAGAAATCATTAGGTTTACTTAAAATATGTTTATTAAAATCATTTGGCTACTTTACTTTCTTTAAGAAATCATGCTTTATAAACCATTTTGGCTAAGCTTGATTTTATCTAAAAAATTATATTTTATTTCTCAAATAAATTTGATAATTTCTTTTTAAATTCCATGAAAATAAATGCTTAGCTTATTTATTAAAATCAAGGGTATATATATATACATACACACGTTTAGATATCTATTTATTTTACCAAATAAATATAATGAGATTTTACAATAACGCTATCAATTTTCTTTACTATACTTTTCTTTAAAAATAACTTAAAATTCTATTTTTAAATACTTTCTTAAATTCGACCAAATATAATAAATTAATTCTTTAATAATACTTTCTTTCCTTTTTCCTTCTAAATATGGCAGCATGCCATTTGCAATTTGAATTGGCCATATTTAAACATTATATTTTTAATACATACACAATTCATCTTTCACGCAAAACAATTCAATTCTCATCCACCACTTTCATATGTTTCATAGTTACAATATCAATATTTATTTTATCTTTAACAATTTAACTGTCTACATTTTAAATTTTCACAGTTTACAAGTTCTTGTCACTTTTTATCTATAATTTCTATAAATTGGCTTATTTCATTAATAAATTGGAAATTCATTTTACAACTAACTCTCATATAATTTACTTAATTTTTAATTATGCTAATTTAATTAAAACTACTTAATTAATTTTAAATTTGGAATTTTACACTAAAATTAACAAGTTAGATCTTAAATTGTACTGATCGCGATTTGGAGTTCGGATTTGGGTTCAGTGTGAAGAGACGGTCACTCTGTCTCCTGTGTCTCGTCGAAGACTCATTGGTTGGTGACCCAACAGCCGTCAACGTCGCCGTGTACGGTGGTAAAAGATTAATCTTTGTCAGAAATTCACAAGGGTTACACCGAAGTGTCAAAATTTTGTGAGGAGCCTGAATATGATCAATTTGAGTTGGGCATGTCTCATTTGGCTAGAAATTGATTCTAAACACTCAATCAACTGCCCCTCTTTGAGGTTTTGTAATTCAAGCCACAACGGTCAAGTTTGAAGTCATAAAATGAAAGAAGGGGGGCAGAAGAAGTCAGTCACACAATCTCATGGCTTAAAGTCATCGAAAGTGGCATGGTTCGGCAGAAAAATGTAATCACAGCGGTGCAATTTCTTATAGGTCAAGTTTCCTCTCGATCTAGACCCTTATCCCACGAACCAAAGCTACCAAATTTTTCATCTCGTCAAGCTCTTGAATATGGTGTGCTCACTAGTTGAAATCTGTCACCGAAGACCAAAAATCGAAATGGGAAGAGGCTGTCAGGCAGAGAGAGAGCAAGAGAGAGTTTTCATTCTCTTTCTTCTTTTTTTTTTCTATTTTCTTTTCATTTTCTTATTCTTTGTTCTTTTCCTTTATTTCTTTCACCTTCCATATATTTGTATTAAATACAAATTAATTGTTAATAATTATTATAAATTTTATTTTTAACAATTAAATACTACTAATTGGTAATAAGTACAAATAATCATTTATAGGTCTTATATTTTGTCAAATATTCAATAACAATATCACCAATTAAACAAATTTAAATATTTTCAATTTTCAAAAATCAAGGTATTACAACCACACCTAGGCAGGTGACAAGTCAAATCCCTTTCTCCCTCGTATATGGAACCGAAGCAGTAGTACTAGCAAAGATTGGCATCCTCAACAAAAGAATAATTGAACATGAAGAGCTCAACTATAATAAAAGTTTGAAAATCAACCTAGACTTAGTAGAAGAACGCAGAGAAGATGCAGCAGTCCAAACTGAAGCATCTCGGCAGAGGATGCGAAGATACTTCAATAGGCAAGTGCAAAGCAAGCAGTTCAAATTAGGGGACAAGGTATGGCGAAAGATGGAGATAACGAAGGGCTCAACAGGAGTAGGTAAATTGGGATAGAATTGGGAAGGCCCATATGTAATTACAAAGCAATTGAGTCTAAGCACATACAAGCCCAAAAGGGTTGATGGATCGAACTACCTCAAACATGTAGTGCAGACAACTTAAAGAAAGCATATTGTATTTCCATTCAATAAAATGTAAGTTAGTTTCTGGAAGAGATAATAAAGAAACCTTCAGGTTTTTTCACTTAATATTTCATGTCTAGCACGGATTAGAAAGGCATAATATTAAGTTTTTCCCAAAGAATCTTACTTAGAAAAATATTTTAACGCTCTTGCACTCCTCCTAAACCCATCAATTCGAACTTAAGCAGTCCACCAATTTGAACTTTAGTAGTCCATCAGTCTGGACTCAAGCAGTCCACTAGCTTGGACTTAGGCAGTCCACCAGTTCAGACTCTAAATAATTCATAAGCTCAGAATTTAATCTGTGAAGTCCGGATTTAAAATATCCAATAATGAAAAAAGGAAATAACTTCAGCGATTCATACTTAGTCATGATATCAGTGTGCTCAAAAGTTGATCAAGTAATCAAGAGGGACATAGTCAAAAAGTACTTCGAAAATAAAAACATAACATTTGAGTAAGAATAATAAATAAGGATCTTTTCATTAAAATAAAACAAAAGGTGTTACACAAAGATGATTACAAGGATTTCCTATAGTAAGTGCACAAGATTACTTAGGAATCTAAACCAGCTCCCCCTTCCAAAGGTAGTCCCACATTTGAACCTTGATCCTTAAAAATTTGGGTATCCGCCTGTTGTTCGGCATCAGGATCAACTGAAGTATCTTCTAAAGGGGGATCCTGATGAACTGATAAGATAGAAAGAGGATCTGCTAACACAAAGCCATCGCCAATAGGTTTGCCTTCTTCTTCTTCTTCTTCTTCTTCTTCCTCAACCCAACCCTAGTCTTTTTTCAGGTCTCGATCCTTCAATTCAGCCATAATTTTAGCCCTCAGACTCAAATAAGCCTTAGCTCGATCTTCCTCCATCAAAACCTTTTTGAGCCCGAAGTCGTTGAATCTCATTTTCCAGCTCTTGGTTCTTTGTCTCCAAATCTTGAACCTTCTTAGCTTGAGCTCGGCTCGCTTCTTAAAGTTTTTCAATGTTCGGAATCCAGAATAATAATCTCTGCCTTATATTGCACCTCTTCCTTCTTCATGGCAGAGTCCAAGCTCTTTAAAGCTTCCTCCAATTCAACCTTCTTCACCTTCATATTTGTGCATGCCCCTTTTGACCTGTTTATACAAGCATAACTGAGGTTGTTGCCATTTGTTGCCAGGAAGACGCTCTAGTTGGTGAGGTCCCTTATCGCCAAATCATCCAACCACTCAAATTGATGAAGATCAGTAGGAAAAAGACAATGCCAAGACATCTCACGGCATGGTTGGTCATTTTGCTAACTACAGTTTGACTTGTACTTCTTCAAAAGAAATAGGCTTAGATATCAAAGGCCTTGCCAGGTTGAGAAGGAAGAGGGGGAGGAACAAGAATAGTCTCATGGGCCCTTTAGGAGAGTAAATAGGATAACCCTCAGCAATCACTTACCCCAAATTCACTGATCGCTACCCCCTAGCTTTTATCAATTCCACACATTGTCAATCCTTAGGGGTAGGCAAAGATGGTAGACAATGCATGGGGTCATTAGACCACTGGTTCTGTATCCCAAACCCACCCAGATGCCTAACTATGAAAAACTTTGCCTTTTAATTTTTCAAGGAAGAGATCTTTGATTGCTTAGAGAAGACTTATGTTGCACGAAAATGGAAATGGAGAAACGTGGAAACAGGGAAACGGACACGGAAAAACAATAATTTTAAAAAATTATAAGAAATGAAAACATGGAAAAATGAGTAAATAGAAAAAATATAGGGGTTTATTTATAAAATTTAAAGATATATATATATATATATATATATATATATATGTTTAGAAATAATACGTTTATAATTTTTAAAGGACTTATTAACTATAACTTAAAATAAATTATTATAAATCATATTCAAAAGACAAAACGAAATATTTAAACTTCAACATTTGATAAAAGAAATAAAAAACAATATCAAAATGGGGAAAGATAATGAAATTGACAACATTTACTCTATTTAATTATCTTTATCTAACCCCATATTTGTAGTTACATCTTTATTAAAAAATATAAACTCTAATTCTAGTTCATCTAATGAAAGATTGGCAAGCTCAAGAACTCCCACATCTTCCATACTCCTAAATTCATCTCCACCAACATCCCATAGTTTTGTCCTCTCATCATAGTATTGGGAGGTATTTGAACAGCAGTTTTTTGTAAGAGTACAAAATCGCAACAAGTAATAAAGAGTAAGTAGAGTATCATCTCATGAAAATTGTATACCAAGTACCAAAATTTTATTAACCTATTATTATTTAAACGATAATGAAGAGAATAATTATAAAAGTAAAAATAAAATAAAAACAGTAAAAAAGAATTCAAACAATAATACTTGTTGAAAAGAAATCAAGGTTTAAAAACTACTAGGGATTTTGACTTCACTTAATTCTACCCAATTTTCTTTATTAGTTTGTTAATCAATTTTAATTGTTCAAGTAGGGGAAACAACCCTAAAATCACTAAAAAGCTCTCCCAATGTATTGTTAGCTATTTTATAGTTTGTCCAAGAATTCATAACCCAAGGTCGTTAAATTATGAAAACCCCCCATGAGTCAAACCATATAGATTCCACATCAAGTCGTTATTCTCATGTAATTTATTACTTTTTTTCTTATAAAAAACCCTTCTTCTGATAGTGATTAATGAAATAAATCAATCCAAAGGAGAAACTCTATCTAGAAGCATTAAGTTCAATAATAAATTATATCTTGAACAAAGAAAAATAAATATAATATTGTAAATTAAAGTAGAAGTTAAGCTACATCAAGTTCCTAGTATGAGAATTTAGTTCGACATAGTAATAAAATAAAGCTCAATTAAACTTGAAAATAATTCTATAATCAATATGAATTAATGAAAATAAAAATAAGATTAAGAGTTTAGAGATAAAAACTAGTCAAACAATAGTGTAAACAACTCCCTTGATTCTTTACACAACTTGAATGCTTGAAGTCTTAAAAAGAAAGAAAAACTAAGAAAAGAGTATAACAAAGATCTAAGATCTAAGATTCGATGATCCCCCCTCTATTCAATGATCCTCCAATTGTTATAGTGATCTCTCTTTATATAGACTTCATAGACTATCTTCGAATCCGAGTAGGAAACTAGCTGGCCTAATTAGGAGAAAATATTTTCTGAGTAGGAAACTGATTTTGAGTTGGATTTCTTCCTAATTAGGAGTTTTCTTTCCCCAAATCAGGTTGGAGTAATGCTAAGGTAGGCCCTTTTATTATTTTCATGCAGTCCAATGCACAGGCCACGCCCATGCTTCAAATCTATACGGGCTAAATAGCTAAATTCGACATAGTTGAATTTTTAGCTTTCTTGGTAACACGGTTGTGGCGTGTACATGGCCTAGCCGTGTACTTCATTGACTTGGCCATGTTGAGCTTTAAACTTCAAATTTCAACTCCAACCTTCTTTGATACAATTTTTGACTATTTTCCTGCTAAAAACCCTTTAAATCAAGTTTATCAAGAATCAAGGAAACTTAATTAAAAAAATAAATAAATCTAAATAAAAAATAATTAAAAATACTAAAATTCCTAAAAAAACTAGGCTAAAAATACTATGAAAATATGACCTATCAGTATTTCTAGACAAAAGACAAAGATTATTATGAGTAAAAACTAAGTCCTCCGCACGTTTTGAAGATAATTTATTCCTTCTACATGAATGAATGAAGGAATAAGAACTCTAATTCCTTTCATAACAAGAGGATGAAGTAGGTTTTCCAAGCATTCTAAGAGCTATCTTTTGAAGTAATGGCACATTAGAACCATAACATGCCCACCACTTCCTAGGATCCGAGTTATACCTGCTACTAATAGAATTTGGATCCCCAAATAGACCACTTTTAAGAGAAAAATTAACAAATTCATCATTTTCTCTACTACGATCATCTTCATTAGAAAAAATTCTCCTAAAGCATTGGATATTTCTTCATCCATATGAGGAGGCTCTCTACCTTCTCCCTCTTGAAGCCATTTCTCAATATAAAACCTTCAAAAAGAGGAAAAAAACTAAAGAAAAAATAAGCAAAAAGAGTATGGGAAGCAAGATAAATATTAAATTGGTTTTCTTAAAAAAAGATGAATATTAAATGAGTAACTTACTTTGGGATTAATGAATGAGCTAAATAATGAAGAGGAGTGTTACTCTTTGCCTAACAATCAACAAGAATTCGATGAACCACACAATAAAATAAAAAAACACATATGATTGCTTTCCTTCATGCTCATAAATGACCTTCCTCACATTTTGAATTATAGAATCCCACAACTCATAAACCAGATGAAGCAATGACTTGTTTGTGTCACAAACTCTAATCATTTTATAAATGGGAGCAGTAAAAGCAAGAATATAATCAATACTTTTCCACCAATCCTTATCCAAAACTTTTTCACAAATAGATCTAGCTTTCCCTTGGTCATCTTCTCAGTATTATGACCATTGTTCACTCACAACCAATGCTTCTAAAGCACACTTAATAAGTTTAAATCTTTTAAGCTGGATAATAATAAAGGCAAAACGAATGTCAGCAAATGAAAGCAACTTCAAAGTACAAAATTGATTATACATTGCAAGTCTCATGGAATGATTCATTATCAAGTTCTTGATTTCCAAAGCATCCCCATGAATTTTAGTGATCCAATAGCACTAATTATACGTGTCTTGATTATTTTCCACATTTTTTGCTGCAAATATGTTCTTCAAAGCAAGTTTAAGAGTATGTACAATACAAAGTCCAATAAATATGTGAATACATACCTTCAATGATTTCTCCAACAGCCTTACAGTTAGGTGCATTATTTGCAATAACTTGTACCACTTTTTCGTCACCAATCTCATCAATTACCTCTTTCATCAAATTAGTAATAAAATGCTTATTTTTCACTTCACTAGAGTAATCAACGGATTTGACAAACATAGGGGCAGGTTCAGAAATAGCCATAAAATTAATCAAATGCCTCCTTTGAGGACACTCCATCCATCACAGGCAATAGTAACATCCTTTTCTGACCAAGTACTTTTAATAGGTTCTGATAACCTCTCAACATTTGTCTTTTCTTGTTGAAGTAATGTGGTTCTCAATTTCTTAAAACCAGGAGGCACGTAACCACCTAAAGCATTATTAGCAGCAAATGAATAAGAACTCACATAATAAGGATTTTTAGCAAAATTAAATGGTAGACCTCTGATAGGAAAATTAATAAAATGGGCTGAGTAATCAATAGAATGGGATGACCAACAGAATAGCCTGAGTAGAATGTGACGAACAACATTATAGCTTGAACAGAATGTGCCGAACAATATAGTCCGAGCAATTAATAAAATATGCCAAGCAACATAGTGGACCGAACAATTATGCTGAGCAATTAAAAGAATGGATCGAGCGTTAATCAAACCAGTTGAAATAGACGTAATGTTCAGTTAAAGAGATATTAAGAGACATTTAATCAAATAATTAATGCCCAAGATTCTCTCTCAATATTTATTACCATTTATACCTTCAGTTACAATAAGAAGAACACTATAAATATTTATATCACCTCTTATTAGAGGACACATAATTATATCTCATAGCAATTCTTGAGTGTTCATATTTTACTTTTATCAAATTGGTGCGGTGAGCGTTGAAACACCTCAGTTTTCATATTCAATTTTTAACAAGTCTCTCCTCGCAATTATCTCTAAAAAGAAAAAAAAATGGCTTCTAATCCTCCATCCATGATAGACCCACAACTCACAAAAGCCTTAGCAGAAGCATATAATAATTTTGCGTCAATCCTAAAATGATTTATGTGTTCTCAACCTTCTCAATCTTTCCAGCAACATAAATATTCTCATAGGAATGGAGAAAAGTGCTTCAAGGTGAACATGAGGAGCAAATGAACCTTTATGAGGAAACCAAATCCTCTTGGAGAACAAAAACAACAAACTGTAGGAATAATACAGATGTTCTAGAAGGGGTGAGCAACGAAAAATCCCGAACAAGAACCAGAGAGATGAACAAAAGAAACTCCTAAGCAAGAAACAAAGGGGCTAACAAAGAAAACTTCTGCGCAAAAATCATAGAAATTCTTAAAGATTAAGATTAAGTTTTTTCTAGAATACTCCTTAATTTGTGGAGTAATTTATGGGATATTTTTGTTTTTTTGATTGAAAAGGAATGGCTCCTCTTATCTCCATGTATTATTGTAATATTTGATTTTGTATTAGTTAGGGAGCAAGTATGACTACATAAATGTTTTGCAAAAATCTCTTATATATTGACTAATGAAAAATAAACTTACATATGTTTTCTAAAGACGGAGTATTCTGGGCTTATGAATGATTCCCAATTATCACAAGAAATACTTGTAGTATCTTTTTCTTCAAAGTTCAAAATGCCAACATTTGAAATATACGATGGCACAACAGATCCTAGAAGTCATCTAGCTAACTTCAAAACAATAAGCACATCCAGAAAAATACAGATGCTTTGCTCTGTCGAGCATTCCAAGCAACTTTGGAGGGACCAGCACAAGAGTGGTATCAAATGCTCAAGACAGGATCAATTGCATCATTTGCTCAATTAGCTTCTGCTTTCAAGCTCGGTTTGTCACATGTATCCCGAGCAAAAAGATCTCATCAAACTTGATCGATTTAAAAAGGGATGAGGGACAGTCACTCAAGGAGTATCTTAATAAATTTCAAAATTTGGCTATGTAAATTAAGGATCTAAATGCAGAAGTGGCTATTAGCGCCATGTCAAAAAATTATAATTTTGGAAAACTGTTTGATTCCATTAATATTGATCCTCTACTTTCTTTTGCAGAATTAATGTTCCGAGCAAACAATTATGCTCAGCTAGATGAGGCTTGGAAAGTCTAGCAAGCATTGATTAATGAGTAGGAAATGTTGAGGAAAATTGATTAAAGAATTTGCTGATTATAATTGCTCATCCAAACTACACTATATTCTACTATTTACTGCAATGAAAGCAAATATCATATGATTCTTCTATTCTCCATCGTTCTCCACTTAAGAAAAATAAAAAAATATAGAGCAAAATAGCAAATTGCTCTACAAACAACACGCATAACGTAACATCGCCAGCCTAAGTAAGCTCGGGATAGAAATGAGTTTGAGAACTCAACATTGAAAGGCTTTGAAAAAAATGAAATATGAAATTTCATTAGATGAAGTATAAAAATAACCTCCTAAAACTTGGGAGAACGGAAATTAGGAGAGCAAAAAAAATGGGAGAATAGAAAAAAAAAGGATGAATAGAAAGTGAGATGAGTGGGATGAACAAATGATGAACAAGCATGTTAAAGATTTCAACCGAACATAAATGATTCGATATATTATGGGGGGGACTTTTGATAGGAAAATTAATAAAATGGGTTGAGTAATCAATAGGATGGGATGAGCAACAAAATAGCCTGAGCAGAATGTGCCGAACAACATAGTCCGAGCAGTCAATAAAATATGTCGAGTAACATAGCAGGCCGAACAGTTATGCTGAGCAATTAAAGAATGGACCAAGCATTACTCGAACCAGTTGAAATAGACGTAACGTTCAGTCAAAGAGATATTAAGAGACATTTAATCAAATAATTAATGCCCAAGATTCTCTCTCAATATTTATTACCATTTATACCTTTCAGTTACAATAGGAAAAACACTATAAATATTTATATCACCTCTTATTAGAGGACACATGATTACATCTCATAGCAATTCTTGAGTCTTCATATTTTACTTTTATCAACCTCCAATATAAAACATCCTAGCAATATCCACATCTAATTGAGCTCTAGTTTGCATGTCAAAAGCTTTAGCAAGTGGAGAATCATTAACTCTTCTCCTCTTTAAAGTACTTGTCACACTCGATTCTGTTATAAACAAGGAAGGAACAAAAGTAGTAGTAGGCAAAGGAACTCGTTTAGGTTGTGAATTAGTAATTCTATTTGCAACTTCATCCTCCATTTTTTTCATTTCAAAAATATGAAAATGTGTAAATAGAATTACTAATAATTGAATAATAGTATTGTGAGAATAACAAAAGTAAAATAATTGAATAATTGTTATTTCGAAACTATAATAAATTTAATTGCTAAACAATTAAGTATATGAAAATGTGTATAAATAAAATTGATAATTATTAAATTGATTTGTAAAGCACATAATAAAACATTCAATAAATCATATTATACATATTTGGTAAAATATAAATTCTAAGAGAAAAGAATTAATTTTAATTGAATGATTTTAATAAGTTGAGTAATAATGTTAATAAATAGGATTTAAGTTAAATGAATTATTTCCTTAATTATTAAAGTAATAAATAAATCCATAATAATCGATTTACTTTAAAAGTGTAAGTAATAGTATTT
>CANUEX010043041.1:0-65394 GCA_948099535.1 Jatropha multifida | reverse complement strand
GTTTTATGAAAATGTCATAATATGGGCTTACTATTCCGATAGTCAAATGATAATAGGGATGAGTTGTGATAGTTTAGGCTTACTACGGGCCTCGGGTGCCTTAAGCTTACCTAGGTCCTAGTGCCGGTCCGGCCCACGGTTTTAGGTCGTGACATGTATATGCATTTTTTTTATATAAATCATACTATGCAATGTATGACTTTTATTATTGCATATTTTACGAAAAGTTTCGCGTGATATATAAGAATATGTATCTTAATATCGCAACATTTTAGTATATCTCAATAAGATATAATTTATTATTTTATTATATAATTTTACTATTTTTAAATGATATTAAAATACTCTTTCATCATTTAATATTATCCAACGTATCCCGCAGACTATAAAAGAAAAAAATTAATTATATTTTCAAATAATATCATATAGGAAGAAATAATTAAATTAATATTAATAAGCAAAAACTATTTTATTTGAAAATAGGAAAGGAATATAAGAAAAAAGAATTTCGATAATTTTTTCTTTAAATTACAAGAAAAATATAAAATATAAAAATAAATTTCTAGAGAAAAATTAATTTTATTTTTCTTTTATATAAAAAAAGTAACAAAAATTTTTCCAAAAAAATTAGTCCCTTGTTATTTTTTCTGATTATTCATTAATAAAAAAATATAAAAAAAAATTAAAAAATATTTCACCATGCGATACGACAATTTTTAAAAAAGTAGGAAATTCATACTCTTGAACACATTATGCTAAATAAGTATAATATATTAATATTTTAAATAAATAAATAATTATTTATAATAAATCATAAATATAAAATAAAAATATTTAATTTCTTATTTCAATATAATTAGTTAAATTCTCAAAATTATTATCATTATTGAAAAATATATTAATAGTGTGTGTCTATTTTTTTATGCAGGTTATATTAAGGGTATCAAAATAAGTCACGTTACGCGAACACAATTTGTCTAACATGAGAAACGAGTTCGTATCATAAACGAGTCACTCATTTATGACACGAATATAAACATGTTGTGTCGCAGGTTGATACGCGAGTGACTGATTTATTAAAAAATAAAAATATAATTTTAATGTTAAATATAAATACTACAATTAAAATCTATTTAAATTTTATTATTATAATTATGAATCTTGAAGCATGCATAGATTTTTTTACTCTTTAATATTGTTTGTACTGCACGGCGGGATTCTAATAGTGGTACCATACGTAAACTCAATTTTTTTTTAAATTTAAATATAGTAAATATAGTCGTAGCATGTAAAGGTAATTTTTTTAAATTTACAATACTTTTATTTTAAAAATTGATAAAATTATATTTAGAATATACTAAAATTAGTAAAAAATTTTGAAAAATGATACCACAACATTTACTGAATATGCATGTCAGTTACGTTATTGACTTACGTATGAGTCAGTAAAACCGGGTATGCAGTGCAGCAGTGTACTTATATTATTTTATTAAGTTAGACCAGTCAAAAGAAACACCTTAATTCTTAAATTCAACAAATGGATAAGTTAACTTAGAAACACCTCGTAAATTTTATAACAATGGATTTTTTAATAATTAAAAATTAAATCATATTAAAATATTCAAACACAACAGATAAGGAATATTCAATCATTGTTATCTATATCTTTGACTTATAATTGTATAAATATATATAAAGCAAAAAGTTTTAAATTTCATAAATATAAAAAATACTTTAAAATCGATTTTTGAGTAATTTTAATATTTTATAAATATATTTTTTTATTTGATTGTGAAAAAAAAAAATACAATCTCTAAAATTAACAAATTTCATCTTAGTCTCAATTCAATCATTTTATAGAAAAAAAATTTCACCCAAGAAGTGGGTTTTCGTTTTTCTGATTTTATATATTTTTTTTATTTTAAAAAAAGAGAACTACCGAAATATATTTATATATACGCACACACGTGTGTGCTTAGGAGTATAATAAACAATTTTAAATTTTTGTCGGCAGAAAAATATAATTAAGAAATTAAGGCTCACGAAAAAATATTAATAAAAAAAGGGGGAATAAGGACAAAAAGCTGATGCACGTCGTTCTATTTGCAAACAAGGACAATGTTAACTTTTTCATTGCGTTCATGAAACAACAATGGGCATCCCAACTAAGACAAAGCTAGAAAATTAAGGATCTTGCCTTCGCAATTTGCATTTTTTAATATTTTAATCATTAATTTTATTACGGACTGTATAATATTTTGTCATGGAAGCAAAAATAATTTATAATTTTATTAATTTAATAAGGTAAGGAGAGAATTATTCATATTATATGGTCTACAGTGTTATTTCGATCAATTAAATATTTTAATAAATAAATAAATATATTAAATAATTTATTTTATTTATAATCGAAGATTAGGTTGAAGGATTGATTGTTTATATAAAAAGAGGATGATATTATGATTTTCAATTTAAGACTTTGAGCCACATTTTTTATGATCAGGTGGCTATGGCAGAGTCACAGTATCATTATATATAGATTAAAACCACTGTCAACATATAATGTAGCAGGTGGTATTATTGTAATAATTAAAAGAAATAAATAAAAATAGTATTATTCATTTGCATTTCAAAGGAATCGAATCTACATTATTGACTATTGTTTTAGCTGTTTCAAGTTAAATTTTTCACTATCATTAGTTATTTATATATGGCATTTGACTTTGTGGTCCATAATTTTTTTTTAAAAAAAATTTAATTGTGGTCCATAAATTAATTATTATTTAATTTAAGTATGACTGTTCTTTTCAGAACAGAAAGTGTTATTGTCAGATTAAAATTTATTATTAGACAAAATTACTCTCCAATTTTTTTTTCTGTTCTTCTCTTTTTAATTAGCAATAAACATTTTTTAAAAAAATTAAGAATTTTTATTTGTTTTTTCTCTATCTCCCTAAAGGAATCTGGGACCATGCAGTAGAAAGCATGTGAAATCTCCTTGACAAGAATGGTGTGTTTGGACACTTTGATTTCCAATTTGGACAATTTAAATAGACACAGAGGAGAAACTAAATATAGAGAGATCAATCGTTGTTGATGTTTTGAATTTTGGATTTTCTTCTTGGCTGAGAATTGTTATATGTACTTTTTGCATGACCTATTGTCCTAAACTACAAAAGAAACCACTTGCTTTATTTATTTATTTTTACTTTCAAGTCATGCAATTCAAGAGTTGTTCATCAGATAAGTTACCAATAAAAATAGCTATCTTACCGTATAAGTCTCTCTTTAATATCCCATTTGCTTAGACATCCGAAAATACTTCATTTCATAAAATTAATTATTTTAATAGCTTTTCATTAAGTCCTTTCAGCAAAGTACCTTTATGAAAATCGTTTTAATTTATTATTATTATTATAATATGGAGTGTGCGAATATAATCAAATAATATAAAAAAGAATAATTAAATATTAAAAGAAAGTCAATGGGTTAATATAATACAAGATTGCAAAATTATCTTTTTTCTCCAATTTGTCCAAAAGTGGCTGCGAAAGTCTCTTCAACTTGTATTTTTATTTGGAGGTCAACAAAGACGACGGTTTGATCTATTAGCATTTATATGATGGCCTCTGCCCTACATTTTCCCTTGTGTATACTCCATCTCTTTCCACTCAAACAATTTGGGAAATTTTTCTCTTTTTCCCTTTTTCTTTCTTTTTTTGTCTTCAATTATTATCCATTCAATGAAATTTATCAATTCTTTGTTTCTATTTAGTTCATTGAATGGTTGATTCAAGGGACACATCAGCTTTTCATTTTTTTTTTTAATAAATTGATTCCTGTTTTATTTTTAATTTTGTTTTAGCTGATGTTGTTGCTTAATGAAAATTAATTTTTCTCCTAGAAAAAAATTGAATGATTTAATTATTTTAACCAAGATAGGAGGTTTCGTGAATTTTTTTATTTTTTTAAATAATCACTAAAATTATCTATTTCATTTTTATTTCGTTAGCATTAAAATATTATAATTTTTCTTTCTCTTTCAAAAGAATCGCGAAATTACGTATATTATTTGATTCCGTTATGTATAATATTTCATTTCATTGTCATGTATTTATTTAACTAATTTATTTAACATATTTGAAGTTGATGATATGTTTGATTTATTGAAACGTGAGTTTTTTCTCTCTTTTAAATAATATTCAATCACTTAGGAATTAAATTAATTTCATTTTTATATATTTTCGGACTCAATTGAGTTTACAATTTGACTATAAAGAGTGTAAACTTCAAAAGATGTGATCATCATATGTATAACTTAATAAATGGGCTGTGTTTCCGGAATTATATAATTATGGCATCTTTGACTTGGAAGAGTCAATAGTTTGACAAGGGAACATAGTAAGGTAAGGTATGCGGTCAGCAATTGACAGCTTGGCTCTCGTGAAATTGGAATTTTCAAATATTATTCACAAGAGAATGATTAGTGGTCAAAGTCATTTGGATGTTAGAATTTTTGTCCCGACTTTTTATAGGAGCCTCTACGCCTATGGAAGATATCGTTGGTTGTCTCGATGTAATATTTGATATATAAATGAGAATGACCATTTTAACTATGTGTGCAATATTATGCTATATGTTACTACTTGTTCTTCGATAATGCTTGGATTGTACTTATATTCAAATCTATATGATTTCATATCAATATTATGTTGTTCTGACGCATGTTCTCGGCTTACAGATAACTAATTGATATTATTGGCTGGCTTGTCTGAGAGAGTTCCAAGCAAGCGCCACACGGCCCGATCTTGGTGCGTGATACGGGACCGTGACACAAATAAACTTATTACACACCATAGTTAGACGGTTAAATGAAAAATAATTTAATAAAATATTTTAATTGGGCGGTTAGCTGAATGACAATATAAAATTAAACGGTTAGATGAATGACAACCCTATCGATATTGTTGATCATAGTTATTTATATGGTTAATTCAAAATTATAATACTCTTTTATCCGGTGTAAAATATAAGGTTTGATAAATGCTAATGCCCCTTTGGTTCCTTGAAGAATAATTAACAAGAGTTTAATTTAATTAATTTTTTAAAAAAAATCTAAACTGGACGTTGACCCGAAAGACCAGTGGAGCAGGTTAGACCTTATCTAATTCTAAGTAAAGTGGATGGATCGGATATTTCTTATATTTAGTTTAGAAAATAAAATAACCCAATTAGTAGCAAATTCAAGAGTATAAACTAAAGATTAAGTACTAAGCAAGTGCTTAATCGGGTTTAGCTGTACATCAATTGATTTCCGGGTCACAACTTGCATATCCATCCATGTGCTGGTACCTTGTAAGTGGGCAAGTGGGTCGATCTATATCATTTGTGGTACCAGGTTAGTGATACTGTTACACCAATATGTTTGTAGTATCCCGGTCTCAAGTTTGAGTTCTTATAAAAATTATTATTAATTTAAAAATTAATAATAATAAATTCAAATAATTATGAGAGGGACACAATCACCAAGTTGACGCATGGTGAAGGTTTTAAGTGGCGCTAACTGATGATTAAATAATTATAATTTAATTATCATGGATTTATTAAAAATTTCAAATAAAAATTATATTATTTTCCATTTGTACAATACATGAAAAAACAATATTTCAATAATCCAATTCCTCAAACACTAAATATTAATATAAACGTTACGTCATCGAATAATATAAAAATAAATATTGTATTTTAAAATTTATTAAAATGCTAAATACCGCATGAAAAAAGTAAATTGATTATATTATTTTTAATTTAATATTAATTTTTTAATAAAAGCATTAAATTAAAATAATAATTATTGATCATGTATAAATGGTGAATGTGAAAAAAATAATAATTAAAACCAAAAAGGTGTTAGTTAAATATGGTAAGCAATCTCAAATCATGTAAAGATGAAAATATCAATTCAATCTCAATATTTAAACTTTATGTCAATTTTTTTTTATAAAAAAAATGAAGAGAGGTTGACACGTGGCTTTATTAATAAAGACAAATAATGCAATTAGCATATAATTAATTAATTAACCATGCATTATTTATGTTTCAATTGAATATTCATGCCTTCACGTGTCCTTCTTTTTCAATTGTTTTACTAATAAGATTTCAATTCTAAATGACTCAGATTATAGAGACTGTCTTACTTGTAATTATCGTACACTATATAGTTAAGCAAGCAATTACCAAGTTAATGACAAAAAGGCAAAGTTCAAAGTCTAAATTGTTCTACTACACTCTTTCTGTGAAAATTCTATACCTTGACAAGGAACGTTCAATGTGAAAACAAAATAATGCCATATGTTCAATACTTTGGCTTTCACCATAATTATATTAATACCCATTTTGGTAATTTCACAATGAAATTATTATAATTAAAATAATAGAGTTACCTAGAAAAAGCTTTTTTTTTTGTTTGAAAATATTATTACCCATAAAATATTAAAATAAATAAAAATATTATTTTTTTCTTTAGTATAAAGAGGAATTGTAATCTCCCTCAAGCTATAACGTGCAATGATTTTTTACAGTAAATTTACAAGGGTTGAAATCACTTAGGACAATCGATACTTCGTTGGTATTTTTCTTTTTCTTTTGAAACTTAATAATTCACTTTTGAGATTTTCAAATTTAATTACTTCTCACTTTTGATAAAAAATAATAAAATTTAAATTGTCTATTTTTAAAACCAGAAGGAGTGAAAATTTGAAAATAGTTAATTTTTTCATTTTTATTTTTCTTATCCATCTTTGATAATGTTATTGAATTCTTTTCTATTTTATTTTAAATAGTATTTTATCATTTTAAAGATATTTAATAGTAGAAGATCTCTTTCTTATTTTATTATTTATAGTGAAAATAGGTAAAATATTCACAAACTCAATCTTAATTTATTTATTTAAAAATTATGATTTTGACATCATAATTTATAAAAATATACTATTCTATCCTACTTTTTTTGTCTCTATTGTACTGTTATATCATCCGTTACTTTTTTTTTCTTTTACTTTTTCATTAATGAATTATTATTTTGTTCCCATATTCCTTAATCTATCTCTATATTTAAAATGACAATTTTATCTTTATATTTTATCAAAATTAATTAACTTATCTTTATATTTAATAAAAAATATAAAAAATTCACAGAAGAATATAAATGTGTAAAGAAGACAAAAAAATAAAATAAATTAATATGTTTTTTAAAGATATAGAAATAAAAAGCCGTGTGTTTGTTAATCAGAAGTGGTCTGATTGATCTTCTCACTTATGTAAGGAATGAGTTCGAGTTCTCTCGACTATAATAATTTTCACTAATTTAATAACTTAAAAAGCAGATTATCAATATCATTTTAGTAAAAACAAATTAAAATGTATTTGCAAAAATAAAAAATAGAATAATAATTTTTCTATATCTATGGAAGCAAATATTTTGACCCATTGCATTTAAATAGTTTGAAAGCAAGCACTAGTAGAGTGATTAAAGTCTACTCACGTGCCTTGGAAATTTTAAATTGAGCAATTGGTCGATTTCATACACGTAACAATCAACAATCTTTTACTTGCGTTTTTGCCCAAAATTTCTAAAACATTGGTAATTAGGGCATTTATTTATCATTACAATTTACAGAAAAAAAAATTATATTAAAAAATTAATTTAAAATATCTACAAATGTATTTTAAAAATAAAATACAAATATTTGAATTTTAAAAAATAAATAAAAATATATAAATATTGAAAAAAAAAATAAATGTGTTTGCAGTTAAGTATACATGTAGAAACCATCTGCAAGTTTTTGTGTACCAAAGGCGGTGACAATAGTATCCTAACAACCTTCAATAATAATAATAATAGCCATATGCCTTGTTAGTTACGACCATGGTTTTGGCAGGTTTGATTTAGACTGCTTTGTGTTGTGGTTTGTACATTTATTATTACAAGTCATTATCCCTGATATAGACTTTGCATCAACTATTTTATATTTCTCATATAAGGTTCAATTTTGCATTTTTTTTTTCTTTCTCAATAGAAGATTATTATTATTAAGAATAACTGCATCTTAAATAAATTAAAGATGGAGGATTTTCCAACCACACCATCGAATCAGACATATAAAATCAGTTGCCCAAACTAAAAGATGAGATACCAGATTCGCTGGTTGTCTTATAAAATACGAAGATGACGAAGAAAACTCATGCATCAGAGTGTAATTTGCAACGCATCAAAAAGTGTTTGTTTGGCAATTGGGTATACAATATCGCATGTCAAGACCTTCTTCTGGGAAAGTCATTTAAATTTGTGGTTCGATTTGCATAAAAACAATTATTCATGATGCTGTGATGTTGTAATGATTTTTGGAGTAACAAAAAAGACAGCTATGGAGCAACCTGGAAATTAGAGGCTTAAGGACAGGTTTCAAATTGTGTATTCGACGCAATTAATAATATAAATTTAATTTTTTTAAAAGGAAAAGAATTAAAAAAAGTCTTGAATTTATAGTAAAAAATATATGTTCTTTATTCTCAATTTCAAGGAGTAATCCAATGATCCAATATGGATTTTTTTTTCCTCCGAGAAAAAGATATATATGCTCTTTTTTTTATGCCATTGATTGTTATTAAATTCGTTATGTTGATGAAGATAAATATTTTTCTGTGGTTAGGTTACAATTTATGTAATTTGGATTTTTTTAGTGATTTTTATTATATTCCTTCAATCTTTATAACCAAATAAAAGAATGAAATGTCTGTCAATCAAATATGTTCTGATTGAAAGATCTCGAGCTCGAGTCCTCTATAAAATATATTATTATTAATTTGATGAATGTCATCCAAAAGGGAGAGACTCCACTATAAATGTTATCATCAATTTGATAAATGTCATTTAAAGGGAGGATTACCCCTACTATGTAGTCATAATGTTATTCTTGTCCATTAGATCTTCCATATATAATAAATGAATAAATAAAAGAATTTATATTTTATGAGTACAAAACATAGTAATAGAAATTTCTTATTTCATTCTTTATTCTATTTCATTTTGTGTTAAAAACCCTCTTAATGAAAAAAATAAGTAACAATCCATAGTTGAGTGGAAGTTTTATTTATTTATTTTATTTCTTTACTCCTCTTTTCATTTTTCAATTTCCTTTATCTTGTCCCTTGAAGTGAATATTAAAAAAAACATGGCATGTCAAGTGCCAACCTACTTGTTTCCATAGCTAACCCCATGGGGTACTCAGTTCAAGTTTGGCACAAAAAATTGAGAGACTTTGATAGGTACAGCAGAGTAGGAACAAGCCCTTATGGCCTTCCAATGGCAATGGGTACAAGCCCTTTGTCTAGGACAAACTAGGGTACCTACCTCTACTTTTCATTAGCAGAAATGGAAATTTTAGGGCCTGCATTGAAATCTCACACCTCACAAAGGTCCATCATGAGTCTCCTTTTTAAAATCTACAACTTTGATTTTTACCAAACTGATTTCCAAAATAATTGGACATTGCAAAAGAACTTTTATTTTTTTTGTTTCAATATTTTTTATTGTTAGAAACTAATCAAAGTTGGACTGTCCCAAGGGGACCATATTCATCACCAAAGATCTACATGTGATGTAGAATTTGACTTCAAAGTGTATGTATATGATGGGCACTGCGTGCTGCTCTGGCCTTATCTTGTACATCTATAGTGGGGGAGAAGAAAGGCCTTTGGTTTTTAGCCCTATGATATTCCATTAGGTGGCACCTAAACTGTGGTTGGCTCGAAGGAATGGATTGGAAGAATTATATGCTAAATCCTATTTTTTGGATCTATCCAATAAAATTAGTTATTTTAATAACTTTTCGTTAAAAGTTAACTTAAAAGATACGTTACCGAACACTATTAAAAAATAGCGTTTAAAGTCTTAACAGGCTATTTAAAAAATTATTATCGAACACAACTTTTGCAGTGTTAAGTAATATAATGTTTAAACTATTAGTTTTTAGAGATTAGAATAACGTTTTATAAAAAGTTAATCGTATAAATTTAATTTTTAGCGTTTTATGAAAAGTTATTAAAACAACAAATAACTAAACACTGTCAAAACAACTAACAGTTATCAAAACAGCTAATTTTATTGAATAAATCCTTAATCAAGAATTATATAGGACTTTTTAATAGAGATTAATGGCTAATTTGGTATAATTTGATTTTTTTTCTTTTTTTAAAAAATTATTTATATTGTTTATCTTAAATGAAAAACTTTCAGAAGTTATTCAACTGATTTTTTGACTAATTAGATTTAACTTAATTCATTAATTTTTATTGGAGTAAAAGCCAATAATTTAAAATTCCATATATATGACAATTATGAATAGCATGTCTTCTTATTGTACGATCATATCAATATGATTATTACTCTATGACTTCAAATTCAAGTGACAATTACAACACTAGAATACCTTCAAACAAAATTTTTTTTGGAATTATACTATCAAAATATGTGGCCAATCTTTAAAAATGGGAAAAGAAGCAATTTTCTTCAAATGCTATATATTATACCTCAGCTGACTTCAAAGTCAATCCCAATACCAAATTTTGCTAGACTGTCTGATGCTAATATGCTAATATGCTGGAGTGTTCTGTGAATAACTTTTTAAATAGATTTTAGCATTTTGAACGCTTTTTTTAATTTTCAATAACGTAATATTTGAATTAACTTTTAGTATTTTATAAAAAACTATTTAAACAGTTAATAGCTAAACGATATTAATGAATCATATAATATAGTTATATAGGCTGAAATGAATCAAAGGACTGATCTTTGTTGTGCTGTGTTGTCTGAAAAAAAAAAAGCAAAGAAAGAAGGACAATTGTGTTGGCTGAGAATGGGCTGGGCTGACCCAGAGTGGCCTTGTTTCCGGCCTATCCGTATTCATAAGAGCATCATCAAGCCCAAAAATGTCGTCCGCAAAATGAAGTTGAAAGGCCCATTTAGATACGCGTTTCAGAAGGCCGGTGTTAATTTGCGACTGGTGTCTGCAGGAATGACTTGTCTTCGTTTTTCCTTTCCAGTTTTGTCTTCTCACTGAGCTGAAGTTCGGAATTCGGAGTGTGAAAATGGAAGGCAATGTCCAGAGGAGATTAAATTGCGTATCTCGTCATCTTTTATTGCCACCCGAAATTGATAATCTTACACTGTACCCGGTTTGGATTTCCCTCTCGCATTCTTTTTCTTTATCTTGAACAATTTGCAATCTTTTTAGCACTTACTTTATGCAATCTTTTGTTGTTGAGCTAAGGTTTTAGTAAAAGGTGAGCAAGCAAAATATGAAGAGGGAGACCCAGTAGTTATAGGAGGCATGGTATTAGATATTCATGCTACTCCTTCAATGCCTCCATGTCCTAGAACCACTGTTCCTGGCAAGGTATATATATATGTCTGTATTGTCAGCACTTTCTATTCTATTGTAATTTATTTAATTTTTTCCATATTTATATAAAGTTAGTTAATTTTTATATTTGACTTTGTTTTTGGTTGATTAGTGAAATAGAACCATTCGTTGGACTGGCCTTTTGATGTTGGTGAAAGTGTTTTTAGTTCATAAAAGTGTTCCTTTTGCTGAATCTTACATAAAGGGATTAGTTGTATGCAGGTCCAATATGCACTTGGAGGAGTAGCAAGGAATATTGCAGAGTGCATGTCAAAGCTTGGAACTAAGCCTTACATGATTAGTGCCTTGGGCCTTGACATGGCTGGTAACTTTATTTTACTTTTATTTTCCCTTTTTTAACCCTGAGAGCTTTGCATTCATTTTTGATGGCACATCCTACATAATTACGCGGACAATCCTTGTAATTTGCACAGAAAATCACCTGAACTTTGGAGCACTTATGTGAAATAGATTCTTGGTAGATACAAGAAGTCCATTCCTTGGCAGTTAAGACACTTTTACTTTAGTTTTCTGCAAGGATATTTTCTTGCTAACCAGCTTAGAGACTTTAAACCTACTGGCCTGTTGCTATTTTGAGAAATTTATTTGAAGTTATTTCAATATTATAAGTTTGGTTTTTAAATCATATCTTTACTTTGTTTCATTAATTTGTAGATGTCTCCATGAATGACCCAAATCTTGATATTCCTTGTACATGAATGTCATTCATAAATTTTATGCTTGTAAAAATTATACGAGAATGTATAAATTTGGTATATATATGTGACATGATAAGTTTTATGAAGATACAAAGCTTACTAGTGCCATAACATATCAGGTTTATATGGCAGTTATTGAAACATCTTCCCAACTTAGAAATTCTTTTTCCTTACTTGTGACAGGAAACTTGCTGTTGGAGTACTGGAATTCTGCTGGGCTATCCACTGAAGGTTCAACTACTTTTGTTTGTCAACTGTAACCTGTTTGTATCATGAATTTTATTTTGGATCTCTAGTGTATGTTCGCTACCCTGTGAATTTTATTTCCACTTTAAACATAGTAGAAATTTAGCAATTATGTTTTAGTGTGTGGTATGAATAGTTTGTTAGGTTGAACCTGTTGTTTTGTTACCAGAATCCTAGCAAGCCAATTGGATTTAGTCTTTAGACCATTGTTAGCCTTCTTCAGTTTGATCATGATTGAATCCTATGTATTTGATATTGAAACTTCTGATGATAATGCCGCATGAGGGATATGGAATCTGCCTCAAAATGATTTATAGTTAACCATTAGGTAGAATGATAAGTATTAATTTGAAAATTGAAGGTGCGGAAAAACCTAGAAGGACATTTAAGGCTTGGAACTCTTTTTACCTTTTTCCTTTTTTTCTCCCTTCTTGGAGTCAGAGAGGATTTTAGGATACAACATTTTCTGAAAGAGGAGCAGAAGGGGAAGATCTGTTTGGTAGATGGTATATTTGAAATATAACACAGAAACATTGAGCTTTATGCTCTTGGGTTGCAGCTTGAAGAGGAAGCTGGACAATGTGGCTTATGTAATTGTTGGTATATCATTCGTGCTACTTCTTAGACTGGAACTCTCACTTTCACTACTATTTCCAGTTTCACCATAAATGTAGCTAAAATGGAACTCTCACTGTAATTGTTACTACCACTTGGTATAGCTGGTCTTGTGAGAAGGGATTAAGGACTTGGAGGATTCCTCAAGTTGATAAGTCATGTCAATTTTGTGAAGGAAAGGAAAGAGTCTGAAGTTGATAACTTTTGCTTTTTTTTGGTTTTAATGTGATTAATCTTTGGCATTCATAGCATATGGAGAGGAAATTTCCTCCTCCACTTGCAATACTTTATTTTATATTTTTCATTGTTTTCTTGGCAAGCAAATAGAATGTCAAAGATTAGTGAAAACTATTGGTGACGTAGGAATTCGAAAACACCAAGATACCAGAACTGCTGTCATAACCAACACATTTGATACCCATGGAGAGGTTGTAGTTGGGGTTGCAGATGTGGAAGCAGTTGTAAGTTTATTTTGCATCGACTTTGTTGATAAAGAATCCACTTGACTGGACACTTGTACAGGCCTCAAGAATCATTGTACAGGTGTTAAATATTTATATGATGACCTTTCACCAGGAAAAGTTCCTCACTCCTGAGTGGATTCTGCAATTTAAGGGCAATATTTCTTCTGCTTCAGCATTGTTGGTTGATGCAAATCTGAATCCTCCTGCTTTAGAAGCTGCTTGTCAGGGTACTTATAACATATCACGCTCCCTCTCTCTGCTCTCTGCTCTCTTTTATGTATACCTTTTATGGTAGATTACATACTTGACGCTGCTCATTATTCTCCATGCTCTGGCTTATACCTTACCTTTCCTTTTTCCATCGCTGTCAATTAACTGCTGCTTTTCTCTAATCAGTGGCAGCAGAATATAACATTCCAGTTTGGTTTGAGCCTGTTTCAGTTGCAAAATCCATTAGAATCGCCTCAGTTGTCAACAAGGTGAGGTCTTTGAATTTTTTTGTGTAAATATGAACCAACAATTTTTTGGAAGAAAACACCAACGCTCTTCATGATGGTTACTCTGTTTTACTTGTTCAGAAATATGAAAGGAAAGATACTTTCTCAGTAATGTTTATTCTTTCACAATTGCCCTGTGATGTATCACATTCCCTTTGGATAATTAGGGAGGATCGAAGATTTTCTAGATACATATGCATGCATTAAATGTGACCGATAAAATTAGCAGGCATCCACTATGTTTTTTTTGTTAAATTCTGCACCTCAAACTTCTTTGTGTGGCACAAATTTGATTTGACTTCCAGCAAAAAGTTTATGATAAGGACATTTTGTTTTGAATTTTCGCAAATTATAAAATTTGTGAAATGTGAGATACTTCGTGCACTGGGCCCACGAATAATTTTTGAAATTGCAAAATGCATTCCAACTTTTGCCTTACCTGCTGTACTTTTATATTGTTGAACAATGGAATATGTTATTGTTAATTAACAAGTTAACAGTGTTTGATGCTCAAAAGTGGAATTTAGGAACTTTAATTAGAAAGCCTATTTAGAGAAAATTCATTGAATTGAGAACACAATTATTTTTCTTCGTTGGACCAAATTGATGTATTGATTTCTACAGGTAACTTTTGTATCTCCCAATGAAGATGAACTTATTGCCATGGCAAATGCTTTGTCGATTGGAAGCATGTTTCATCCAATCGAAAGGGATAATATCAAGTCAACAGAATCTTTATTTCAAATGTTAAAACCTGCCATCTCAGTTTTGCTAGACAAGGGTATCAAGATAGTTGTCACTACTCTAGGTGCAAATGGAGTGTTCTTATGCTCCAAGGACCCTAACTGCATGACAAGTGGTTGGGAAAGAGCCAAAAGAAATGGATTTAGCAGATGGTTGTACGACATTGTAACATCAGGCTGCTCCTTAAGTAAAGTTTCTGGAGCTATGCAGGGTGAGGGGCATTCTTGTCTTTTCGCTGTACATTTTCCTGCCCTTCCTGCCTCAGTTGTGAGGCTTACAGGTGCTGGTGACAACATGGTTGGTGGGACACTTGGTTCTCTTTGTTCAGGCTTAGATATTATGCAAAGTGTGGCAGTTGGTGTTGCTATAGCCAAAGCTACTGTTGAGACAGAGACCAATGTGCCTTCAACATTTAGTCTGGCCTCTATTGCAGGTATTTATTATGCATATATTTTTCACTTATGTAAATTTTGCTACAGGATGAATTAAACAAATAAAAATTAGACCTTTTATTCTTGAATAGCATTTGAAAACATTATTAGTGGAAGCCATGATTTTTAGGCGGTGTCGTTGCAATAGTTTGACATATTAGCCTCAATATTCTCTCAAAGCAATAACCTTGAATGTTGAATCTTTCTGGTTTTACAAAGAATTGCAGAGCCTTATTTAGAATAAGGCTGATGGTAGTTTTCTATTTGAATTTGTTTTGTGCAGATGATGCAAAGTCGATTTACGCAGCTGCCAAAGTTATGGTCCATCGGTCGATGCTGTAATACATTCTTTCGTGTTATATCATGTGATTGTGTTGGTGATGCTCATAAAAAAACAAAAAAAAATGCAAAAGTTGAATTGTTGAACACATGAACTGGTCATATTGTTGATAATCAAGCAGCAATGGCTCAATCTCTCTCAACGTGATTGTGGTTTGTTTTGCTTTCCTCCCTCAGAATGCAACAAGTTTAGGTGCTTTTCCTTGGAGGTCACTGTGCTGGGGAAATGTCGGGCTTTCGCTGCGCTCCTGAAGACGATAGAGAATCAAAGATTTTGTTTTATTTGTTGACGATGACGATGACGACCAAATCTTGCCAAAAAAAAAAAAAAATCTAAATCTCTCCAAAAATTTCTATATACTTGAACTTTTCAATATGGGTCATTTAACTTAAAAATATAAATGTGTGTAATTGTACTCATTTGATTAAGATCACACTATTCTCTATTGCAATCGAGAAGAGAGTAATGAAAATTTATACTGAGAGTTATTGCAAAAAAAAAAAAAACAAGTATAATATGATATATTTCAATAAATTTTTAACTATTGAAATTAACTGATATATGCCAATGGAGAGTTAGTTTAGTTGGTGTTCCCAATTATGCGAGGAGAATGAGGTTTTGACTAATTGCTTATGGGAAGGTCTGTATATCTTATATTATACGCACTATGAAAAGCTCATGGCTTTTTTGCCAATAGTTAACAGGAGGAAGTTCGTATTCTCCCCCTGCAATTCAATTGTACGGAACAGGGGCTTATTGTCGCATGCCAGGGAAACACCAACTGAATTTATTGTACAAATTTCTCTGTATCATGTTCGTATAAATGAAGTCCCTAAAAGATGGTCTTCGACATCAAGTCTGCTCCATAAAGGCTGGTTTTACACTACCCATCTTCACCTCCAATCAACTTATTCACCTGTACTCTAAGCATGGCCATACACGAGAAGCTCAAAAACTGTTCGACGAAATGCCTGACAAAAACGTCTTCTCTTGGAATGTAATAATCTCTGCTCACATAAAAACACGGAACTTAACACAAGCAAAAGTCGTCTTTGACTCTGCTTCTGTTAGAGATTTGGTTACCTATAATTCAATGTTATCAGGCTATGTAAGCACTGATGGGTATGAATCCAGTGCACTTGAGTTGTTTATTGAAATGCAAACTGACCGTTATAATATTGGAATGGATGAATTTACGCTGATAACAATGGTTAACTTGTTTGCTAAGCTTTACATGTTGTCTTATGGGAGGCAGGTGCATTCGTATATGGTAAAAACAGCAAATGACAAAAGTGGGTTTGCTGTGAGTTCTTTGATTGATATGTATTCCAAATGTGGTTGTTTTCAAGCTGCTACAGAGGTGTTTAAGGGATGTGAAGGAGTTGCTGATTTGGTTTCAAAGAATGCTATGGTAGCAGCTTGTTGTAGAGAAGGTGAAATGGATAGGGCTTTAAAGCTGTTTTGGAGGGATAAAGAGTTGAATGATACAGTTTCATGGAATACATTGATTTCAGGTTATGCTCAAAATGGTTATGAGGAGGAATCATTGAAGTTGTTTCTTTACATGATGCAAAATGATGTTAAAGGGAATGAACATACTTTTGCTAGCCTTCTGTGTGCTTGCGCTGGTTTAAGGAACTTGAAGCTTGGAAAGGAAATCCATGCTTGGGTTTTGAAGAATGGGTTGACTTTGAATCCATTTATAAACAGTGGTGTAGTTGATGTTTATTGCAAGTGTGGAAATATGAACTACGCAAAGTCAATGCATTTAGCAAGTAGGATAGGAAGCTCCTTTTCCATCACTTCTATGATTGTGGGTTATGCATCGCAAGGAAAGATGGTGGAAGCTCGTATGCTTTTTGATTCATTAACAGAGAAGAATGCTATTGTTTGGACAGCTTTGTTTTCTGGGTATTTAAGATTACAGCAATGTGAAGCTGTTTTTGAACTTTTTAATGAGTATAGGGCTAAGGAAATAATGGTTCCTGATGGTTTGATTCTTGTAAGTTTGCTTGGTGCCTGTGCACTGCAAGCTGCACTTAGTCCAGGGAAGCAAATTCATGGTTATGTATTCAGAATGGGGATTGCAATGGATGAGAAAATGAGTACTGCTATGGTTGACATGTATTCGAAATGTGGCAGTATAACATATGCAGAAAATTTTTTCCAAAAGGTTAGTGAAAGAGATTCAATCTTTTACAATGTAATGATAGGTGGTTATGCTCATCATGGGCATGAGATTGAAGCTATACAGCTGTTTCAGGAAATGTTGGAGAAAGGAGTCAGACCAAATGCAGCCACTTTTATTGCACTTCTATCAGCTTGTCGTCACTGTGGATTGGTAGATTTAGGTGAAAAGTTATTTAATTCCATGACTGATGAATATAATATACTGCCTGAAATTGATCACTTCACATGTATGATTGATCTTTATGGAAGAGCTAATCAGCTAAAAAAGGCAGTATCACTGATGAAAAAAGTTCCAATAGAACAAGAGGATGCTACAATTCTTGGGGCATTCTTGAATGCTTGTTTACTAAATAAGGATGCAGAACTAGCAAAAGAAGTAGAGGATAAACTATTAAAGATTGAGGGAGAGAATGGTGCTCGTTATGTGCAGTTGGCTAATATTTTTGCAGCAGGAGGGAACTGGTCTGAGATGGGGAGGATAAGAAAGAAGATGAGAGGCAAAGAGGTTAAGAAGGTTGCTGGTTGCAGTTGGTTATACCTGGAAAATGGAGCCCATGTATTTACCTCAGGTGATAGAACCCATAGGAAAGCATATTCTATATATTCAACGTTAGACAGCTTGAATGCAGAACTGTATGAAGTTTCTGAGGCAGTATGTTAAGTAAGACTGTTCTAATTGCTGATATGCCAACTGACATAATGTTCTTTCCAGAACATACAAATATGTTCTACAAAGGCCTGCTTTTATGCGAATGCTCACTTAACATGAAACGAGGATGGGCTCATCAGACAATGTTCTAATTGCTGACATGTGAACTGAAATATGTTTTTTTTGAACATATAAATATGTTGCACAAAGGCTCACTTCTGTGCAAATGCTTGCTTAGTGTGAAGCGAGGATGGATTCATCGCCATTCATGTTCAGAAGGTATGTGGAAATATTATAGAAGCAGTCTATCACGAGCCATATTACCATAATCCCTCTCTGGTTTTCTAATGTTTATGCCACATGATGTATGCATTCTCAATATGTTTGGAAGCAAGCATATTAAGTTAACGTAAGGAATAATTTTGATCAAGTTGCATATGAGTGAAATTTTCCTCAAATATGGTCGGACACAATTTCAAGAAATAAGTTGTTTTAGCTAGATTAGGATGTATATTTTGATGGAACTGTATTGTGTTTTAAGGTGTCATATTTTGAGATTCTTCAAGATTAACACGTTGGACAAGGTCATCATGTTGGAACTTCACGAGAGTGCTTTCTGGAATTCCTATATTTACAATGATGAACTGAAAATATAACCCTATCTTACTGCCTGTTTAAACAGGATAAACTGTTCTCTTTGTTTTCATTGTCTGCTTATATTCCTATATTTATATATGTTTTTAATCTAAATGGTAAAAAGGCATTGAAATGACTGTATGTTTCTTGATAAATCATATCTGAAGACAATCATATCTTGGAAAAATTTTCAGGTGAATCATTCCTTTTAAGCTCACAATTTTTTATTGAAATATTAAACATTGTTTTGCATCCTCTCTCTCTTTTGCTTTTACTTTACACTTGTTTCCGTTCCTGTTGAGTATTTATTTAAATATATTACAGTGAAATAGAATATTGAGAAATAACACAATAATTCTTGTTATTTCTCTTATTGCTCCAAAATTGCTCTGTCATAGATTTTCTTCTTCATCTATCCGAAGGAGATAACATATGGAGGACAGGATATCTGTGGAAAAATATTTGATAACACGAAGCACTTCTACAAGGCTATACATTTTAAAGATGTGATCCTATTCTGGACAAGATTGGAAAAACATCTTCTGATCCTAATTCCCCATTCTGGTATGTAAATATTAGTGTCTGATTTTTATATCCTTTTACATATAGATATTCAAAGACACTGATGTTCCCTTACCATTAGTCTCTAATCCTCATAATTATCGATTATGTATCTTAAATGATGTTGTCAGCTAAGTTGTTAAGAAAAACTTGTTAATATGAAACAGGATGAACAAAGTTTAAGCAAGAAGGGTGGCAGCAAATCGATCCATAATACGAGCCTACAAGGAACATGCCGCATGGCAAAGATGGGCACTGGTAGACTTGGTTTAAGCAACCATGGCAAATTGACTTGCATTGATCATATACTCCTCTAAGTCCAAGTTCATGTCCGCCCAGGAGAGTGATGATTACAAACAGATGCAGATGGACAATAATTCAGTGCACATCCATACTATTTATGCGAATTCTCGGTTATTGGATTAGCTTTTCTCTCTCACTAAAGGCTGAAAACTCATGCACCGAGTTACTTCGCTTTCATCATACAAATACAGAGCTTGATTCATAGGGTCGAGCAGCACATTTAGGTCCTTCGTAGCTAAATTTAGCCTTTACCTTCCTGTTGGCAGCTTAGCATTGTCTGACTCTAGATACATAACCTTAGGTTGATGAAGCAATGTGTATTTGGAATTTGCTATATCTTAACATCATTTTTTTTTTTTGAGTATTGAATTAGGAGATCCGAATTCAAATTTATTGTCAGAACATATATGTATATGTACTTACGACTAAGCTAATGTTTGACTATTCTTTTTTAATACTAAATTTCATAAAAAAATTAAAATGGATAAATGAGTAATTTTTGTTTTCATATTACCAAAAAATTGTATATGATATTTTATTATTATAAAAAAGTTTTTTACTTAACAAACAATCTAATCCTTTGTTTTTTTTATCAAAATTTTATGAATGTTTTTTCAATAATTTATTATTAATATAAACTATAAAAATATTTTAAATTAAATAAAAGTAACTGTATAACCACATACCAGTGTTTCTAAAAAATTGAAGGGGAAAAAAAAAGTAGGTTCTCAGTTCCAATTCGGTATGATTCGATTCCTTCAGTAACAGTGCTCAGCGTAGTTTTTACTCTCATTCTCGTTGCAAAACTCATTTCCATGGCTTTTCCAAGTGAGGTTTGTATCGCTTTCTATGTTTCCTGAAGTTCAAATTTGATCTCATCTTTTGTTAACTTATACCAATTTGTTTCCAATATTCACTGTTTTTCATTTTCCGATTCTTAACCGCCTTAATTTCAGACTATCGAAGTTTTATCGGATTGCTTGTAGTTGGTATACCTAATTTTTTATGTGTTTCGATTTGTTTCTCTATTTGAAGTTTAACCCTGTTTTTTTTTTTTTTGAAAGGTCGGCTTGCAATTGCTTCTTTCCCCCATTAATTCCAACATTGTAGTGCGAACAGCATGGTTTGCCCCTAATCCTTTTTTTGTGCGTTGTATATGTATATTGAGTGTTGGGTTTATAGCTAATACATAGTTTGTGCAGTTGTTCTGTCGGGATAGCTTTACCTGTTTACTCAACATTCAAGGCTATTGAGAATAATGATCAACTAGAGCAACAAAAATGGCTCATATATTGGGCAGGTTGATGTTTCTCTTGCTGCGTTTATATTACAAAAATAATGCACATACTTGCATCTCGACTTCTTTTATTAGTTTCTGGCAGGGAATTTAATCATAACTTTAATTTTATTGACTTTTCAAGTTTTCATTGAAGATTCCTTTTTTTTTTATACTAACAAGATATATGAGATAAAATGTGCCATTTGTTTATGCTTGTTTTGTTTTTGTTGAACAAGTGTTGACAAGAATTTGTTATACTTTTCATATATAGTTTTGATAAATCCAACTCAGTTATGCCTTAATCCTATTTAGAATTGAGCATCATATTTTTGAAACTAGTTGTGCAAGATTGGAAGGCTTTAGAATTGTTAGAAAGACTTCCACGAACATATGCTTGTGTGTGTGTGGTTTTTTTTATCCTTTCTTTTACTTATTTATTGATTTTGTGCTTTTTTCTATTTATTTGGGAAGTGGGGTCCATTTCCATCTCCTACATAGGCTTATGTAAAGCTAATTCGTGCATGCGCTATATTCAAAGGGGTGATTGCATCTGCATATATGCATTTTACCACATGGGTGTAGAGGATAGGTGCTGGAAATTCATTAGCCATAGTTGTTGTCTGTTGATTTGGAAAATAAATTATGCTAATGGTATTTTTTTTATCTTGATATGCTTTTCACTGAGTATTCTTGTTGTTTGCAGCTTATGGCACTTTCAGTATAGCAGAAGTGTTTGCAGATAAAATTCTATCCTGGTATGGCGTAGGCCTTTTCTTTTCCCATTATTACCATTATTATTATTTTTAAGATGAACAGATGAAGATTTAGTGGATTAGCAAATCAAACTTAATTAGGCTACCCCTTGCCTTTTCTAATTGTCAAACAAATAATTTGGTTCTCAGGTATAAAGAAGTTAGAGATTTGCATTTGTATCTTGATCAATTTACTAAATAATATCATCTTTTAGAACTTCTGATTTATTGGCTACTGATCTAATACTGTATAGTGAATTAATATATCCCATTCCTTTTAGCCTTAATATATTGTTGTTGGGTTGAGATATGTTTTCATTATTTTGTTACATGTGATTGATTGTTATGATTGTGTTAAATTAGGTAAATAAGGCTCTGAACTGATTTTTGTTAACTCTGCTTGCGTGGACTTTGAAAAATGGAGACCATTCTGCATTTGTTGGTGAAAAAAAGAATTTTTAATTGCAAAGAAAAATTTATGGAGGTTTCCATCTGATTTCTTTTATTTTAATCGCACATGAAGCTTGTGAAGTTATTGATCAATTAATAGCATCCCTGATTATTTGCTTGCAAGCTTATTGCGTGCTGTTATTCTAATAATTTTTGGGTACTGGTCTTCCCTTTCTGTATGAGACAGTTCTGATTTTATTGCTTGGTTAGTTTTGGATGAAATATTATATTGTAAATAAAAATTCCTTTACTTTGTTTTCGTCAGGTTTCCTCTCTACTATCATGTGAAGTTTGCATTTCTTGTTTGGCTGCAGCTTCCATCAGTCAATGTAAGCTTACATTTTTGCTTTACCTTCGCTGACTCCTTTTACCTGTTATTAGTCCTGCATTTACATCTTCAATGATTTTCATTGCCATGAGCTGAATTTGCATCATTAACCTGTCACATGAATTGACATATTTATTGAGCATGGCAGCATAACATCTATGCTGGGAAACTTTATTTGAACACGATCACGATCATTTAAAACATCAATTATGAGCTATTACCGTTTATCAAAAGAGAGGTTTAAATGTTTAGATTGTGCTGATATCACTGGGTAACTACTTGCTGACAGGGAGCCAGGCAACTGTATATGAGCCATCTGCGCCCATTCTTGTTGAGGCATCAAGCTAGATTTGATAAAATTTTGGAATTTGTACTTCGTGAAATGGTGAGAACTTGTGTCACTTTTCATTAAATATTACTATTAGGAAAATGGACTGTTAAATATGAATTTTCCTTGCTTGATATGCTAAACCATGGTATTCAGGATAAACAGGTTGATTTTTTATCGGACACACTGAAACAATTTGATGCCAAAACAAGAGATGAGGAATTGAGGATGACTTAAAACCCTCTATCAACAGAGTTTTCAATGTTTGAAAGCATCTTGCGCATTACTGCTCAGAAATTTATGATCTTCATGCCACTTAATATGCCAAAAAGATTTCGCATCTAAATTAATACGTGACATGAGAAATGAACCAACAAAGTGCAAATTTCAAGTAGTCTGATGGATTGCTGAATTTGCAGGAACAATTTGTAAGTGCGCATCAGACAGAATTGATGTTTGCAAAGGGACTATTTCTGAAAATCTGGGCATCAGGTAAGGGCTTGGATTAATCAAGGGTATCTCCCTGCAGATTCCATGCCTCCAATAATTTCACCATATGAAATTTCATATCTATCTCATGCACAAATGATTTTTTAAAATATCATCTTTGTTGAATGCCTTATAGTTAAAAGTTTTTGTGTACAGCATCAGGATTCAATATATTATTATCGTGCTAGTTCTCTTTAATTTTTTTCTTTTTGTGGTCAGTGCACTGTGTGGTTCAGGATCTTATTCACCCAGGGGAAAGACAAGCAAAAGGTGCTATAACAGGCCCAGCAAGACGCATCTGCGAATCGCAATCTGATAATGAAGAATAAGGCATTATTTACATCAAGCATAACTTGATGTTGTCTTTCATTAGGAATTCTGCTGAACTTGTGGTTTAGGTGCTCTTATTTTTTTTTCCCTTCATGCTTCCTATATGGATAAAAACATTAGCCTAGTATGTGTACCATAGATTGATCTGTACAATTTTTTGCTTATTTAATTGTGTATAGAAAATGGACTTAGGATAGCCATAGTTTTGAAACTTTAAGCCATAGTTTTGAAACATGTGCATTCTTTATGTAGAAACTTGTATAAAGAACTTGGCTTCATCTTATCTCATCTTCATTTTTGACTGCTTCGTCCTTTCAAGTTCAGCTAGGTCAAATTATAATTCAATTTTTACTTTTTCAGCCTTCTTAAATTTTTGGTTTTTTAAATACTTTTGTTATTTTAAAATATAAAATTTAATATCTTATTATTTTTAATTCAAAATATGGTGAATTCATCATAAATTCAAAATTACTGTAACTTTGAAATTTTAAAATTAAATTGTAAAATATTTTTAATTATTGTATATGGAGGGATTTTTTAAAAATTTATTATTAACTAAAATCTTTAATGACTTAATAAAAGAGACATTTAATAATTGGAAGAATTTTCACATCGTGAACAAAAAAAATAAATTTAAAAAAAAGTTTTGAAAAGATAAGTAATAAAAAACTAAAAAATATTTCATATTTCTAATAAATGAAAAATGCAAAACAAACAACTATAACAAAGCGGTACATTAAATATCTAAAAATCACTTTTTTAACATGAAAATTTGGAAAGGGGAGATAAAATCGAATTAAGTAAACACTAGGGTAGTAAAATAGTAAAATTTTACATATCATAAAAATATCATAAAAGATAAAAAATAAAAACTTAGTGGCCCTTCTTTAATCCTACTTAAATAAAAAAAATACCCAAATAAAATAAAAAATTTATATAGAGTAACGTCTATATTCTTATAATTAACTTAAAAGGTTACAGAGAAAGCAAATCAATTTCCCTTATTCAGAATATGTTGCTCGCAAAGTAGCCAAAAAACCTCTGGTTTCTTCCAATACATTGGTTTCAGTATTTTATTTATTTATTTTTTTTACCTTATACGACATCGTTTCATAGCTTCCATTTTGTAATGTTCTGTTGTATTAAAACCGGTGACCACATGAAGAAATAATTAAATACTAATTAATTTACCCACTCCGTCGTCGCTACTGCTTCAGCCTTCATCTGTTAATGACAGCTATTCTCTGAACTTACTCAACTAGTCCTCTCTCTCTCCACCTCAACAACACTGGGTTGTAGTCAACTAAATGTATTTTATATAATACAAACCCATTAGACTTGCCTGACAAAAATATGATTTTCTTTCTCTGCATGTGAGAAAGCAAGAGAATAGATTAAGAGTGTGTTGGAGAAGACATAATTGACAAAGATGGTGATTGGCCGCAGAGAGGGTGCTTTGATGAGAAACAGCAATACCGCAAATTCATTGCGCAAATCGAGAATCGCCATTGCCATAGCTATTGGGATATTCCTCGGATGTGTCTTCGCCTTCTTTTTTCCTCATGGAATGTTCTTCTCTAGTTCTCAATTTCGTTCTCGCCATCTCTCCAATTCAATTTCCAAGGTTTGCTGTCCATTCTAACTCAATTTTACTTATAATTATTCAGTTGTTTTCTGGGTTTTTGTGATCTCAATGATTTTTTTTTAAAGTTTTGTTTTTTAGTTGTGGGATCGGCTTATTTTTGGAAATTTGTGTCATGAGGAAATGGAAGCCTCAGATAATAAATGTGACGTGATTTGTGCTTTCGGTTTAGAAGTCTGAATTATATTGAACCCAGAATTCAAATTCCTTTCTTTTTGATTTACTTATTGTATCATGTTTTGTGGGGTGGCGAATTTATTGTCGGATTTGAAATGGGGAATAACAAATTCTTTAACAATGTTGCTAATCTTGAGCAAATGATATAGGGGATAGTGTGGTAAAAATAACTGAATAATATTTCTGGTTGTTTGTACTTTGTAATAGGTGGTATCAAAACCATGTGAATCATCTGAGAGGCTGAATATGTTGAAATCGGAATTTGCAGCGGTATCTGATAAAAATGCTGAGTTAAGGAAACAGGTTAAGGAGCTAACTGAAAAGCTCAGATTAGCTGAACAAGGGAAAGATCAAGCAGAAAAGCAAGTTGTGGTGTTGGGTGAGCAACATAAAGCTGGGCCTTTTGGTACTGTTAAGGGTTTAAGAACGAACCCAATAGTCATCCCAGATGATTCTGTTAATCCAAGATTAGCAAAGATATTAGAGAAAGTTGCTGTTCAGAGAGAAATTATAGTTGCTTTAGCAAATTCCAATGTTAGAGAAATGTTGGAGGTTTGGTTTAATAGTATTAAGAAAGTGGGTATACCTAATTATTTAGTTGTTGCTTTGGATGATTCGATTGCAAATTTGTGTGAGTCAAATGATGTTCCAGTGTATAAGAGAGATCCAGATGAGGGGATTGATTCTGTAGGAAAGAGAGGAGGTAACCATGAAGTTTCAGGGTTGAAATTTCGTATATTAAGGGAGTTCTTGCAATTGGGATATAGTGTTCTTCTCTCAGATGTTGATATTGTATATTTGCAAAACCCTTTCAATTACCTTTATCGGGATTCCGATGTCGAGTCCATGACTGATGGGCACAACAATGCAACAGCTTATGGTTATGATGATGTATTTGATGTGCCTGCTATGGGATGGGCTCGATATGCTCATACAATGAGGATATGGGTTTTTAACTCTGGCTTTTTCTACATTAGACCTACAATTCCTTCAATTGAGCTTTTGGATCGTGTGGCCAATCGGCTTTCTCATGAGAAGGCATGGGACCAAGCAGTTTTTAATGAGGAACTCTTTTTCCCTTCACGTCCTGGTTATGATGGACTTCATGCTTCAAGGAGAACTATGGATTTCTATCTCTTCATGAACAGCAAAGTCCTTTTCAAGACCATAAGGAAAGATGCTATCTTAAGCAAGCTCAAGCCTGTAATTATTCATGTAAATTACCATCCTGATAAGCTTCCACGAATGAAGGCAATTGTTGAATTTTATGTTAATGGCAACGAAGATGCACTGAAACCTTTCCCGGATGGATCAGACTGGTAAATTTATTTCTGCTTATTTTTCTGATAGGTAGGCTCCTCATTTCGTGCTTAATTGCTTCAAATATGTTGTAGACTTATAGTGAGCGGTCCAGCACAAATGGTAAGGCCAAAATGAAATGACCTTCGGAGACAAATTTGAGCTATTTTTCTATAACTGGATATTCTCTGTCAAATGATCTGTTAAAAATTTTGTTCTTCGGCAAAGATAGAGTTGATGTCAGTGTATCTGTTGATGTTCAGAACTTCAGATTAGTTTTTTAATCATTTACAAACAATGTTCTTTGACAGAGATTTTCACTGTTTGCCAGGTCAAAGAGAATCGTGCATTTTTGTTTTTCCTTTAACCTTTCAATCTTAGCTTGCTAGTTGCTTTGTCAATTTTCCTTTACTTTTATGTGTCGGCATTGTTTAAGTCATAGAGGAAATGCAAGGACATTTTGCAATAGCCTTTTAATGTGTATTGCTTGTTGAATGTCAAATGAAAGTACTGTCACCATTTTTATTTTACTTGAGTATTATAGTTTATGACATAAACAATGCTACGAGCATGGGGATGACACCCTTTTGTCATTTAGAGGAGGAAAGCACCGAGCCTCTAATTTTCCAAATCAGGTACCAAATTTATATGGTTCAATTTGATGCCTTATGAGACTGTATGCAGTTCCTGATGAGTGAAGGTTCAAAAAAAAAAAAAAAAAAAAAATCCTGGATTGAGTCTGTTGGTTTTCGGTTGTGGAATCAATGATTTAGCAGCATTTGAAGAGGATTTTCCCTTCGAGTGCTGTGAGTCTAGCCTTTCTCAGGCCTTGCATGTTTAATGCTGTGCATTTCCCCCCTTCCTCCCTTAACTCCTAACTACGCAAATATATATAGTAAACGTTTTGCTTTATACATGATCATATCACCAAGAAATTATCACTAATAATCTGGGTATGATTTAATACATTCAGTTGGGCACTCCCTCTGCTCAGCCTAGACAATGGTCCAGGTCAGGAGAATAAAACTGACACCAAAAGTTCTTTCAAATACTACAGTTTCTTCCCTTTTGTTTTCAAATTCTACTATTTTCCTCCTGTGATGCCTATTTTAGTAGAGGATATAAATTAAAGAGAGAATGCAAGTGTTATTTCCTAATCGCAAGACTTAAAATTTTAATGTCGATAAACAAGTATGCTTACCTGAACAGGAAAATGATGGAATTGCTAGGTTGTAGAAATTTTTGTAATTACTTGACAGAGAACAAGATCCTGAAGATTGTTAATAAATTCATAAATTAATTATACACCATGATCTGCCTGCTGGCTTCTTGTAATCCAAATTGATTTATTTACTGATTCACATCAAAATGTAAACTTAGAAAACGGGGCATATCCCTTCTTTGAGGTCAGTTTTGCAATTGGGACTCCTTGGTCTTGGAACAAAAAATAAAATCATTATCTACGGAAACCCTTATGTAAATGAATTTTGTATATACATATTATCTGGGCGGATCTTGCTTGCGTGATAATTTACTAAAGAGTTAGTTTCTATCTTCAAGCTGTACTCTGGCCTAGAATTCTTTATCCACTAGAAGTTGATTGTTTCTCGCTGGCATTATCCTCTGCGCCGGGTTTCATGGTTCTAAGGTCAGAGATAGCATCTGGCCCGTGTATAGCAGCAATCTCATCCTGTTTCATCAGTAAATTAAAGTTCTTTCATTGTCAGCTTCTTTTTTTTTTTAAATTAATATATTTTCTTTAAGTAGGTGAGCCATAGAACCACATGAACAGCGGAAACCACATAACGAACAGATGAAGGAGCAGGGTTTAGAAGGTGTACCATAATGCTTCTGTTTTCAACTTGAAGTTTGAAACATTTATTAGAAAGACGCTTCAAATTTTTTGTGAGTCTACTGTGCTCAGCTTTCAGAGCTGTAGCTGCTACTTTTAGTTTTTCATATTCTTCCTGAGCGGAAAAGCGATAATATTACTACATCAATTACAGTTATACATGGATCAACTATAGGAGGGACCACTATCCGGAGATAAAATAAAGCATTAAAGAAAAATTGTGATTTTGAAGACAAGAATTCTCAAATGTGGAATTCGTTACAGACGTGGAATTCGACATATACAGCAAATTGTTTCCCTTGTTTCTTTTCCCCATTGCTTTAACGTCCCTAGTCTTCAAAACATCCCATAAAAATTATCAGCAAATTGAAGATTAGCGACTTTACTCTTATGTGATCTTCAATTTGCTGATAATTTTTATGGGCTGTTTTGAAGATTACGGACGACAGAAATGGTTATAAGTTCAGACACTACAGGCAAAATTAAGCCCATTTTTCAGCCGTAGCAACTCTGTCTTTACCATGTTATTACCGCAGTCAGTAGCAGTTATGTACTATATGTGTTTGTGTTACCTCCATGGGTGATGTTCCAGCATCAGCCGCAGTTTCCCTCATCCCCAAATTGGGAGTTGTTTCAACCAATTTTGCTGAGGGTTCTGGCATTATAGCATCTAGATTTGGACCATATTGCCGGACGGTGATATTGTTCCCTGTAATGGCTCCTGTGCAATTTTTGAAGTTGAGAAACAAAGTGTCTTAAGAAACAAAAAACTGTTAACGTCAAAATATACCATTTTCATTGATCTGACTGTATTTTTGCCGCTTAACTGTATAAAAATCCTGAAAATATGATGAGTTTTAGCCAAATTAGTAATGATATCAGATCCAAACACATTTGAGAATAATGCAGTTGAATTGTAAAACAATTAGGCGTTCCTATTGTCCCTTCAGATTTCTATACCAGTGCCAGCCAAAACCAATAACAATAACAAGCCTTTACTTCTTTTCAAAAAAGATAAAAAAACAAAGAAAAAACAAGCCTCTGCTTTGTTAAGCAAAGTATCAAGCATATCAGAAACCTCAATTTAAGCAACATAAAATTAACTAATGACGTACTTGGTCGGCGTCATCCAATGTATAATCGAGTCCAGTCCTGCCACTTTACCATAAAAAGAAAAAAGAAAGAAAATCAGAACTAAGCACAAGAAGTTACTGATGCATACTCAAGGGCGAAAATACGGCAAGAAAATGATTAGTGAGAATACATATATATTTATATACACACACATACCTCTGAGAAGCACCATCAGCATCGCTTCTATCACCTAAGGCTGCCTTCCCACTTTCATTCCATCCATTACCAAACATCCCTATATTATCTGAACTATTCTTGCAGTTCCTAAATGTATCCAAGTCCTTTCCTTTTGAAACTTGTGCTTCTTTTTTCTGAATTTTCAGAATTGTACCCTGATCACAGATAAACGGATGTTAGCAGGCTAACATTAGAAATTTCTGAGTGTTTCCTGAAGAAAATGCAAATGAGAGCTAACCCTAGAGTCTCTAATTTGTGGTGATATTTTTGACATCCAAGTGATGTTTAATTAAACAACAAAAGAGTTTGCATGTACGTGAGACACCCGAGTTAAAGGAATTGATTTAGAAGACATAACAGGCATCCTGAATTCACAAGAACCCATCTTTATTTTGAAAGCACAACAAAAGAGCAACCTTTTCTAATTTATGAAAGCTGAGTAGGACATAACCCAAAAACCCAACCGAGTTCAACTCCTTTGCAAATAAAAACTATCATGAAAAACCTATCAATTTCAATTAAGAATAGTCAAATTCACGTATACTTCTCTTAAAATAATCAACACAGGCATTAAAGCATTAAACTAAATCACAAATAACATGAATATTATAATTTAACAAAAATAAATAAATAAATAAACTCAGGCATGACTTGAAAACGGAAAAACAGATTTCCTTATATAGCATTTGAACAGAGAATAATGGTTCGGATTATAATCACCAAATAATTGCAGAAAAAGGATATATCCCTTGTCTTCTAGATCTGAAAAATCAAGGAAAAACCAAGAAATTTAAATTCGGGAAAGCACATACGGAGCGCAGAGAGAGAGAGAGAGAGGAGTGCGCGCGAAAGCAGAATTCTGACCTGAGTGTGAAAGTATTAATGAGTAAAACTTGGAAATTTGAATCTTTTATAGTGTCGTCAGCGGACGGTCCATATCATCCAATGACAACATCTCTGGGTCACCCGCTATTATATTAAACGAAACGTATTCGGTTAACCGAGTTAAAAATTTTGGATTGGATTTGAGAAATCAAAACGGAGCCTTACTTTAAAATTTTGGAGTTGGGAGTACACTGTTGATTAGATTGAGAAATGAAAAATAACATTCTTGTCGAATAGTCGATTTCGATTCGTTTGATTTAAATTTAATCAAACCACTATAAATCAAATTTTGTAAGACGAAAAATGGAACTGATTTGATTCAACCAGTTAAATTCAAATTTTAATTATTTATGGAGAAATTTGAATTTGTTTATTGCACCAAATAAAATCCAAACTGTAGCCCAGGCCTTCCACAGATTGGAGAAACGAAATTTAAAACAGCTGTTTAGTCACAGAAACACATGGGAGGATCCCAAATTTGTTGCAACTTGCATATATTGACAAAAAATGCACATTTATTTCATACAAAAATGATGCTACCAATTTCCAAAGTTCAAGTTTTTACTTACAGAATAAAGGAAAAATGGATTACCTGTAAACATCCAATCTTGATTCAATTTTATTTCCCTTTCAATTTATTTTTAAAGTTCTGTTTGATCTCCTTTCTTTTACATTTTTTTTTTGAATTTTTTGCTTTTTATTTTGATATGACATTTTGATTCGAAATGTATAAAAAAAAAAAATATTTTATAATCCGATAGTAAAGCTTGTAAATTTAAACCATGATTAGTAATTACTAATAAAGCTTGCTTCAATTGTCCAAAAAAAATTAATAATAAAGCTTTCTCTGGTTTACAATATATTTACATTCGTTAATTATATTAATATCATAAATAACAGAAAAAGAAAGGGTGAACATGAAGAAATAGAGTCTAGTTTTAGTCCAACTTCCAAAAGCATGTCAGTCAGTCAACAATAAAGGAGTCCAATCTTCCTTTACCTTTACCAGTAAATTTAATAATTATATATCGATATTGTTCCTATTTCTTTAATGATTCTTCTCTTTCCTCATTGGACTTCCAAGAAAGGACAGTAGTTTCTGTGCTCATCCAGCTTTCATTTTTGTCAGTGGGAAGGACAAGAACAAAAAAAGGGACAATGTGTGGGTTTCAGGCAAACACACCACCCTTTCACTCTCAAGAGCTGCTTTCTTTTTCTTGAAAAATGGCATTTTAATGGTGGCATTCCTTTCTCAGCTGCAATGGTATTTGACTCTCCTCTATGACTGTAACATTAACGAGGTAGATGGGTGTCTTTGATTTCTCATTTTTCTAAATGAGTTTCTTTCTTTCTTTCCTTCTTTTTAATTGTGTACTTTTGATTTCCAGGTGTTCATATTAGGGTTGTATGCTTTCTCAAATTTTTGTTTCTTGATTTGTGTTGCATTATTTTTTTTTCATTTTCAGCTGCCTAAGTTCTTAGGTTTGTTTGTTTAATTTAATTGTTTTGACCTTCTTTCTTTTTCTTTTTTGTGCAATTTGCTAATGGGTGTTCCTTTTAGGAAGGAAAGTTGGTGCCTTTGATTTGCTTTTACAATGTGGCTTCGTTTCCAATTTTGTCCTTTGATGGTTTTGGCTTATTCAGATCTCCTGATTTGTCTTGCATTTGTGTGGTCAATTTACATTCTTTTGCTTTTTTTTGTTTGTTAAGAATACAGTTGCATAGCTTCTACTTTCGAGTGTTTTATGAACCTGATCTGCTCTCTTGAAAGAGAAAGAGTTGTTTTTGTATGAAAACGTGTAGCTATCCTCTTTCTGCAGTTTCACCTTCTGTCATCATTCTGCTTAATAGTGTATCTCTTCTTTCCTGGTCCAAATTTCAAGTGCTGGACATCTGTTTAATTGTGATCTTTTTATTTTTCTTGGCTCATTTTGTTGTAAAGATATGATGGCAGATGGTGAAACTCTTCCTTAATAACAGTACTTGAAATTTCACTGTGGGATCTAGGACATGCTCCACTGGGTTATCAATCTGTTCATTTTTGAATCTTTGATTAATCTCATAATTTAGGATTAAGAAGGAAACCCAGTCTTTGCCAGATAGTTAATTAACCTAAGTTCTTGGACTCCTTATTCTCTTGACCATGCATTTGCAGGAATTTATCTCACCAAGGAAAAAAACATTGTCCAGATATTCTGCTTTGCACTGGATATATTATGCGTTTAAATGGATCTTGATTTGTGAAATTGTTCCAATAATTATGCTGAAAAAGCTTATTTTTTCGTGCTCAAAAGATGGAAATAGTTGAAAGAAATATAGATTCAATGATATTCAACACTGCCATACATGGAAGCACCATGTGTTGGCAATTTGAATTGTATTCATCAGACTCTTTAGCTTAAAGCAGTCATATGGTAAGATTGTTATGGTATTTGACAGCTCACAATTTGGCATCATTGTGAAGATGGCCGTGCATTATTGATAGAAATAAAACATAGCACAGCTACACCTCTGGCCATATTTCCTTAGTTTAGGAAAGTAATAAAATGATTTGTCCAGACAAGTTAGATAGGTGGTTTTCTTCTCTGCCAAAAATGATGCAAGTTTCAAGGTTGGAAGATGCATATGCAAATGCAATCCAATCAATTACATGGATGCAGTCATATTTCATCCCTTCATTTCTTAGTTCTACTCTGTTGCTTCATAATACCCTGGAAAAGTTGAATTTTGGCCTTCAAAGAATCACTGAGCTCATTGTTTGACAATAAGATGCTAACATTACAAGTATGATCTTGCATCTTTGGCTGAGGTGGTAAAAGAGTGGATGCACTTAGATTCAAATTAGTTATAAAAACTTTATTGATACATATTATCATATAAAACACAACGTAAGTGGAAGATATATATTGCTATTTGCTACATGTCTATGATTTTGGTTAGACTTCCATTTATACTTGCTCCATGTTTATGCATGTGAAGATATCTGAATGATTTTTTATTCAGTACCATGGTTTTTTTACATTTGCAGCAAGCATATTATAATGGAGATGGCAATGGTGTTCCAAAGGAATCATAAATTTTTTAGAATTTATCATGTTTTGTGACTGTCATTTTTTGGATTATTAACATTTTTTCCTTGTCTAAATTAGTTGATATTTGTATATCTGTATTTGCAGGTCAGAACTAGGTAGACTTACTCCTACTTTCACCCATAAACATGAAAACGGGACCAAAGAATGGATGGCACTCTGTTGTGCCTCTTCGTTTCCGAGGAAAGTCAGCAACCAGCTTTTGCATTTTCCCCAAAGTTAAGTCTGCAGACTATGGCCCAGGCAACTCACCTGTCTATCTGAATGTATATGACTTGACAACCATTAATGGCTATGTATACTGGGCAGGCTTTGGAATCTTTCACTCTGGGGTAGAAGGTTAGATTTATTGTACATTTCCATTTGATCATGGATGCAGCAGTGTTTCTGTATTTTTTTTATCTTCCAGAGTTATGGACCATCTGATGCTCAACATTCTTTTTGAGTTTCTTCTCAAAATCTTGTGATTTTTTAGTAATCACTGTTGTAATGTAGATTGCGATAACTAGACTAAAAGTAAAAAGGAAGCGAAATGTATATTTTCAGCACCTTCAAATTCAATCATGCTATTGCTAGTAGGTATTGTTACCATTTGAAGGTTGAACTTGCCTTTTGAAAAATAAAATAAAATAAAATAAAAGTCTCAAGTGTACATCTTCTACTAAAAACTTGATCCTCACTTTCCTTGATTCCTTGGATGCACATATTCATTTCTTTGCATCATTATAACAAATATGAAATATTCACGAGTATACAAGCATGTAGATAATATTTTGTGACTAGGACACAAAATCTGGTTCAAATATAATAAACAAATAATTTTACCTATCTGCAATATGTCGATACGCACTCTGTCATTGTTGTTATTTTCCCATATCATGATGTCTCAGGATAACACAAGTGCTTTCCTGATTGTCCTTATGGATACTTACAGTCCACGGTGTTGAATATGCCTTTGGAGCTCATGACTATCCATCAAGTGGTGTTTTTGAGGTTGAACCTCGACAATGTCCTGGTTTCAAGTTTAGGAAATCAATATTCATGGGGACAACGTGCTTAGATCCTTTCCAGATTAGAGAGTTCATGGAACGCCAATCTGCAAGCTACATCGGTGATACATATCATTTGATTGTAAAGAATTGCAACCATTTCTCTGAGGATATATGCTACAAGCTGACTGGGAACTCAATACCAAAATGGGTAAATCGACTCGCAAGAATAGGTATTGGATTGTGTATTCCTTACTTGAACAACATATAACTATCTTCAGAATAAATGCTTCAATTCAATGGGACATACCTTGAGCTTCAAATACTTCTCGTCCCATGTTACTATCATTGATACTGAAAGCAAAGGATTATGTTCAAATTTTTTGTTTGTTGCCTTCCCATTGCCTTATTCTACCTGAATATCAAGTAAAGATATATTTCTCATTGCCACTAGCGGCACTAAATATAAGTTTGATCATACTTATTGCACAAACTATTTATACAAGTTGCATTCCCCAATTACTACTTTTTCTCAATTAGGCTTTAATTAGGGTTTGAACTTGCAAATTCATAATCCTATAGATGATTGCTGTATCATTGAAGTAAAGCACAGGTCATCTATGATTTTTATCTTTGTCCTCTCCATTAGAAAGTGGCTGTGTAGGTATTATACTCATTTTCACTCATGCTTTTCTTCCTTTAGGTTCACTATGCAATTGCATACTTCCGGAAACCCTCAAGGCTACAACTGTACGACACGATCCTGATTTTCGAGAATGTGATAATGAAAAGAAGAGACTAACAAGTAGTTTCAGCTGCTGGTCGTCAATCTCAATGCCTCAAAGGGAAGTTTCTTTGTCTTCATTGTTTCTTCACTCTCACTATAAAGGCTGCCTACCACCATGGGAGCTAAAGAGGTCCAGAAAAGGTTCACTCAAAGAAGGGTAAAATGGCAATATCTGCATACCCTTTCACTAAATTGTAAGATTTTCAGTAATTGGGAGATATCAACATTCAACAGTTTTCCCATCTGTACAAGTTTATTGCTTTAAACGCTGAAAAACGAGCTTCACACTTTTCACTGTGTTTTCAGAGGCTGCCTTTTGGCGATTGCTTTGCTGTGTTTATGAGATTGTATTCCGACCTCGTGCATTATTAATATTTACATAGCTGGAGAGAAACCATGTAGATTATTAAGTCCCCTAATGTCTTAACATTCTTGTGCTCTTGTTACGTTTGGTTAGAAATTGCCTTGATTTTAATGACTGATTATTCTTTGACCTCTGCTTCATTTCACTGGGTATTGTAGCAGAGAACAAAGCTCCTGAACTTTGACATGGAACAGATTTTTGAGAAGGAATACAGACAAGAATCCCGAAGGATCAAGGAGTTTTGATCCTTCAAAGGGACCCCATTTATATATTTACCATATTTGATTATCAGATAAATGTTCTTTTTTTATTTTTTCATCAAGAAAGTTATTTCCAACTTTCTTATGAATTACATTGTAATTGTAAGTAGAGACGGAAAATCATTTCAGAAAATAGTACGGTATATCTAAAAACATGGATGATTGGATATCTCATATCTACATCTTTTGCAAGAAATTGTCAGATGTTCAGAAAATATTTTTAAAAACTCATTTTTCATTTCTATTAAGAAAATATTTTTCTATTAAAAATATTTTTGAAATAAGTTATTTTTTGCTCAACAATTTGAAACTCTCTATTACTCGAAGGCAGGAAATTGAGAAGAAAAAAATCAACGTAAAAAGTTTCTCAAATAGTAAAAATCAACGAGCCAACGTAAAGAAAGACAACTAAAGCGACGCGTTTTACTGATAAGCAGACACAACGATGACGTTCTGGAATAATAGTATTTTATGGACAAAATGCCAGCAAGAACAGCTAAGAAGAACACGAAGAGTAAAGTCAACAGTATAAAAACTCGAGAAGCAGGTACACAAAGTCCTGATTTTCTATATCTGTAAATTAGTTGCTGTTGTTGCTATTTGTATAATTGAGCAAAGAATTCAATTATCTTTTCAGCTGGTGCCACCATTTTTATTACAGTTACAGGTCATTCAGAATTGCAAGTAGAAAGAAAGAAATCAAGAACTCTTGCTCAAGATTCATATATTTGTGAAAATTCTATATTGTAGCAGAAGCTAATACCCGTTTTGAATATTAATATGGGTAAGGGTGGTGGGTGTTTTCCAAGCAAGAACAAGATACCCATAGATGTATCTAATCAAGATCCTCTTCCACCTCAAGAAAGAAACTTTCCTGCTCTAACCCAAAACCAGAGCCAAAGCCAACCCACAAATATAACCACCCAGATTAAGAATAGCACTACAATAGCAGTCAAGAAGCTTAAAATCTTCGTCATTTTTTACTCAATGTATGGGCATGTGGATTTTTTGGCGAGAAGAATGAAGAAGGGTGTGGATTCCATTGATGGGGTTGAAGGGATTTTATATAGAGTTCCAGAGACATTACCGATGGAGGTTTTGGAGCAGATGAAGGTGCCTCCTAAAGGAAATGAGGTGCCTGTTATATCAGTTAATGAGTTGGTTAATGCTGATGGGTTCTTATTTGGCTTTCCAACAAGGTTTGGTTCTATGGCTGCTCAAATGAAGGCTTTTTTTGATTCCACAAGCGAATTATGGATGGAGCAAAGGCTTGCTGGAGTGCCTGCTGGGTTCTTTGTGAGCACTGGCACGCAAGGGGGCGGGCAAGAGACCACTGCGTAAGTATAGTATTTTGATTTTCTTGGTTATTTTGCTTGATATATTGGTTTTAGTATATTTCTTCTGTTCCATTTGATTCCTTTGGTTGGTCAATTGGATGTAGATAGTCAATAATATTGATAATATTTTTCTCTTTTTGATGAATGAAGGTGATTTTATTTTTATTAAGGATTATAAAAGGACTGTTATAATTTCTGTGTCCATTTCAACCACAATATATATCGAGTATGATGGAGAAAGTGTGGATTAGTGTGATCTATATTTCTTTTGCACGTTACTTTTCTAAAGTTAATGTTGATGTGGTGCAAGAGAAATGATATTACATATATATATATTTGACACAAATATTTTATATTTAATCAATAAGTATCCTTTTAACATGTTTCTGCTCCAGTGTATGAGTCTCTATTGCTTTGCATGTGAGAAGCCTCCACGATTGCAGCAAGTGTTTAGGTTTCATGCGTTAATTGTTTAATGGTAATTGGTAGACTAATTTTTTATTTTAGATAATTTTTTGTCAGATTGGGATTATTTGGTTTCACTTTGTCATATTATTCTAATCAACGGAAGGGTTCCTTGAATTGTGGATTGCCTTTGGTTTTTGGTTTGCTGAGTATGGCAGGGATCGGGATGTCAAACATGTCTTGCCAAGGAACTTTGCAGTTGGGTTTTACAGAATATATCAGTGGTTTGATAGAATTGTATTGGTAAAAAACTGTTTTCCAGTTTACTGAATGATCATGTAAATCATTTTTTCTCGCGTGGCCGTCCTTTGTTTGCTGTTGGAGAGTTTACTTGGAGAATAATGTGCAGTATTGTGGTGCTTTTTCTCTTTTACTCATGCTTTTCGGTTTTCTGTGCAATATTTGCTAAAAGACTATTCATTATGAAGTCAGATAATGTAAGTTGAAGAATTCATGATCGCTAGGCATCCGGTTGTCATCCACTCTTCCCCCTTTACAAGAGCTTTTGGTGCTCTAAATTTTTTACTCATGAAGACAAATATGAAATTCGATCACTCACCCTAACCTTATAAGCAACACTGATATTTCAAATTAAGTCAAAATTAGGCTTCTTTTAATTACTTATAATTTGATACACAACTATAATGCACTCCTATTATACCATTTCCATACTTTAAAGAACCATTTATTTAAAACCTCCAGAAATTCTGCCTGGAGAATCCCACTTATGCTCTTAACTACTTACCGAACCTGCAACTTATTTGAATTTGGACAAAATAATTGCTTTTTTATTTGAAGCATCCGAACTAACCACTATAATCATTTGGAAGATGTCGTATCTTTACTAATGTGAAAAATATCACTCAGGTTCAAGTTTCCACTTACATACTTTTATGCAATGCATGAGTTGCAAATGTGTGAGTTGTTTCATCTTTTGCTTGTTGGCGTATCTATCTAATCTTATATTCCTTGTTTCTACTGTTGGCATTGAAAAAGTTTTAACGTACAGAACGGGTTCTTACATATTTTTGAGGGAAAATTTTATCATCATGTGATGTGAAATTGACAATTTTCAACCAATAGATTTCTTAAATTTGTTCGTATTACAGCTGGACAGCAATAACTCAGTTAGCTCACCATGGGATGCTATATGTTCCCATTGGCTATACCTTTGGAGCTGGAATGTTTAGAATGGATTCCATTAGAGGAGGCTCTCCTTATGGTGCTGGTGTCTTTTCTGGAGATGGGTCAAGACAGCCAACTGAAACGGAGTTGGCTCTTGCTGAGCATCAAGGCAAATACATGGCTTCAATAGTAAAGAGATTTGCCCAGCCTTTCTCGCATGAACCTGGTAACGACCATATTTAATGCTAATAAAGCCAACATTCATTTCATATTTGACCTGCTTCTCCGTCAATTCTATGCATGTTTCTCAGTGTTCTCTTATGGTAGATTTTAGCTAACCGAGGAGCTTATGATTTTGTAGTTTGATGTAATATTTATCTGTATACTTCCAATTTTCACTGGTTCTTGGCTTCTAGCTCCTCGGTTCAGAGTTTTAACATATTTATATATGGTTTGAAATTGTCATTTGATTTGTATCTGTTTCTCGTTCATGACCATTTAATTGTAATGACATCAATCAATAAAAATTGTGAGATTGGTTGGTGTTCTTTTTAAAGATGTTTTGCTTCTATCTCCAATATTGGATGGAGTTTCTGGTGGAACCGGGGAAAAAGCCAAACTACAAGAGTACATTATGGGTCCTGTTCACATCCTTGGAGGAGAAAGACTACGAGAAATGGAAAGGGTGTATCAATTTTGGAGGGAATTACTCAATATGGTGAAAATACAAATTCGTTTTCTGGGAAGTATACCTTATGGGAGAGCACTTTGACACTCTTCTCTTTAAATGAGATTGAAGGTTCGATATTCCTGGAGAGAGTAAATGCTCAAATGCTCGTCGGAGCATTTTACCCTTAGTGAGGACCAGATTTTGCATGTAACTTCAGGGCTTCGCTCTTTATTTATTTAAAAAAAAGTTTGATATGGTGGGATTTAATTAGTTTTCTCTCACTTTTTTTTTAAAGGATTCAATATATGTATTTTTTTTCTTAATCTTTTGTTAATATATTTCGTCAATTTAGAAAGCTTATGTACCTGTGCCGATTTAAAATGGCAATCAGAATGTACTGGCTACAAATGACAATCAATCATTGGTCGAGCGCGTGTGTTTTTTTTTTTTGAGAATATCATTGTTTAAGTGTATAGACATTAATATTTAATGGCATTCTCCGAATAGGATAATTTATTAATTTCTACTCTATTTTCATAATTATTTTACATCCTTAAATAACCATTTAAAAAGAGAAAAAAAAAAAGACTCCATGCAGCTTAAAATCTCGCTTACTCCCGAACTCCAACGTCTGAATCAGCAAAAACACAGTAAAAATGGCCCAAAAGCTCATAATCCTTCTGTTTATACTCCAATTCCTTCCATTTCTCTGCAATTCCTTCAATCCTGAATCATCTACAGAACGCCGTGTCCTCGTTTTATTGGACGATCTCGCTATAAAATCCTCACATTCTCTGTTCTTCAAGTCCATTCAATCTGGCGCATTGCACCTTGATTTTAAGCTCGCTGACGATCCCAAGATCGGTCTCAAACGCTATGGCCAGTACTTCTACGACGCTTTAATCCTCTTCTGCCCCACTGTCGAGCGTAAGTTTCTATCAGTCAATTACACGTCCCAAACACAAAATTTGTTTTCCATTTTCTGACTTTGTTAAGGTACATTGATCATCTTAAATGCGCGTAGGTTTTGGAGGATCGATTGACCTCCCAGCAATTCTAGATTTTGTTGATTCAGGTCGTGATTTGATAATTACTGCTGATGCTAACGCCTCTGATTTGATTCGTGAAATTGCTATCGAGAGTGGAGTTGATTTTGATTTAGTAAGCATTGTGTTTTCAATTTATAGTCTCGTGCAAATTTCATATAGATATTGACATATTTGCACTGCTTAATTTATATTTTATAGGACCCTGGGGCTATGGTTATTGATCACATGAACTATGCGGTTTCAGAGACTGAAGGAGATCATACTTTGGTTGCTAGTGATGACTTTATTAAGTCTGATGTGATACTGGGCGGCAAGGATATTGAAGTAAGTAAATTTTTGCAGTCTAGCAATCATGAATGCTGCAATTAATAATTGCACTTCTAGAATTTGTTGTCTAGTATTTTGTTGCCAACTGCTTTTCTATTGTTTGTTTGCTATAGTACTATTTGGTAGATACTTTCAGTTACTGGTAAATTCGAATTTTCCACGTCATTTGCTCTCTGTGCTGCAAAATTTTTTTAATAATGTGAGCTTGGTCAAGTCTCTGGTATTTTAGATTGCAACATGTTTGTTAGAGTTTATTCAGCTACTGGTCTAGGAGTGAGGGCAATTTCATTTTCAGTAGTGGTGGCAGTAACTGTTGAGACTTTCATTTTCCATTTCTTATTAATGCTTTTATGGTATTGCCACAGGCTCCTGTGCTTTTCCAGGGAATTGTTCATACATTAAATCCCGCCAGCTGCTTGGTGAGATGCCTTTATCTTCTCCACTCTTTAACTGTTGGCAGCATCTATAACTTCATTGCTTAATTTTACTTGGACTATTGCGCCTTTTCAAGGTATTGAAAGTTCTCTCAGCTTCTCCTTCAGCCTATTCAGCTGATCCAAATGCCAAGTTGTTGAATTCTCCTTCACTTACTGGATCTGCTATCTCTTTAGTATCGATTGTGCAGGTATAACTTTCTGCTCCTCACTTTCTCCAAAAGTTGTATTAACAAATTTTCAGTGCTCATGTGATTTACTCCATGTAATTATGGGTTTATCCCGTTGAATTTATTGAGATGGAGATGAGTATTAAACTGTACTCTTACTCCTGCTGCTTTAATTTTGGTGTTATTGTGCTTTTGCACCTCAAATTTCTAAGGAGATGAATATGTGCTGTTGTTGTTCTATTACCATACAGAGCAAAGTCATTTTCTCATTCTTCCAGTATAAAGCTTTTGGAATTTTTGTACAGTTTTTAGTGTTGTATTTTTATGAAATCACCATCATTTCCCTACTATGCGTTAAAATGACTGTTTATCCACGATCTACTTTTAGGCATTTTTTAATTTTAATATCAAACAAATCATATTTCACTATTAGCAAAGCATATTGAAAGGCATAGGGTAAGCAATCCTCTAAAAGAATTGAAAAACAGACCAAGCTGGTTTGGTTTGATATTATAAAAGTAAGGTTTTATTTCGGTTTTAGCAGAAGAAGCCAAAGTTTTCTGTTTTCCTATTTATTAAACCCAAAAAGTAAACCTAAATCTGCTCAAAATAGTCAAAGTGAAAACCAAACCAGTTTGGTTTTCATCTAAAAAAATGGGTTATTTGGTTGGGGGTGGTTCAGTTTTGTCAAAACGAATGCTCGCCCCTATATAGTCATATTGGCTATTGCAAATTGTTTATTCCTAACTAGTAGAAAAGCTGTTTTAAAGTTGCAGCTAGTCTAAAAAGTGTGAGATTGTGATCACAGCTCTGTTGTCATTTCTGTTTGGGAGTTGCAGAACTGTGATTGCAGATGCTGATAGTTAGGGGTGTGCAAACTTCAGCCCAACCAAACCAGTTTGGTTTTTAATATATGAAGTGTGGTTTGATTTTCATAGATAAAAAATAAAATTTTTCGTCAGTTCTGATCAGTTTTCATAAAAAGAAAGCCCAAAATGTACGAAAAGCTAAAAAACCAACTTGAACCAGTTTGATTCGGTTCAGTTTTAATGCACTATTCGGCTCAGTTCAATGTTTGCACACCCCTAGCAATGTTGGTGTCTTCCTAAGAGAGAGTTACATAGAATTTTGCTCCTTTTCCTCTTTCATTCTTAAGAATTATTTCTGAGTTACTCTTGGGTTAAATTTTTACCTGTCAATAGTAATATATGTTTCCTCAATGCCTTCAACATGATGAATTTTTCTCTGTGCACTGTCTCAAGGTATAAACAACTTAAAATTCTATCTGTTACAGGCAAGAAATAATGCCCGGATTTTGATTGCTGGCTCATTAAGAATGTTTAGCAATCGGTATGTAGGAGTTGCTTTCTGAACTAAGGTTTTGTTAATGCATGCTGAATTGCTGATAAACTGCTGCTTATTTCCAGATTCTTCAAATCTGGGGTGCATAAGGCTGGGAGCTCAATAAAGTGCGTCTATATATATATATATAATGGTCCTCAATAACCGTTGAGAGAAGCTAAATTGACTTCTTTTTTTTTTTAATAACAATATCAGATATGAGAAATCTGGTAATGAGCAATTTTTGACTGAACTCAGCAAATGGGTTTTCCATGAAAGAGGTCATCTTAAGGTAAGGCATGTCTTCAGCTCTATTTCTAGTTTTTTCTTGTAATAATTTCTGAATATCATCCTGCCCTGATGTTGTTTCAGAAGTGAATTTTTCTGTTTACTACTTCGCTGCTTGGTTATAAAGTATTTGAATATTATTTATTTCTGATGGCGCATCTGATTTAATAGGCTGTGAACGTGAGACACCACAAAAGTGGGGAAGTAGAGGAGCCTGAAGTATACAGAACCAATGATGACTTGGTAATCACTTTTTCATTATGTATTTTCTTATTTTGTTGTGAAATCTAAGGACGTGTTGGCAAATTAATTGACGGGAAAATATTTTGGCTTTGACTGCAGGAATACTCGGTTGAAATATATGAGTGGTCTGGAAGAAGCTGGGAACCATTTGTTGCAGATGATGTTCAATTGCAGTTTTACATGATGAGCCCCTATGTTTTGAAAACCTTATGGACGAATAAGAAGGTATTTTATTTGATTATTGATTTTGGACACACACGATTTTGCTGACCTTCGTTCATTAAATTCTCAGTTCACATGTTATTGCAGGGTCTCTATCATGCTGCTTTCAAGGTACCAGATGTTTATGGGGTTTTCCAGTTCAAAATTGAGTACCAAAGACTAGGATATACAAGCTTATCCCTATCAAAGCAGGTATTTGCTTACTCATAAGTAATGGATAATCTAGTTCAGTTAATCAAGAGAATTGCCATTTTATGAGTTCAATAATATTTGTGATGTTTGGTTCCTTTACTATGGATAAAACTGGTTGTTAGATTGGATAAATATGATGGTTTTTTATGCTATAGCTACTAATGCCATGGCTTTATGATTTTGAAAATTGACTACCAGATTCCAGTCCGTCCTTTTAAGCATAATGAATATGAAAGGTTCATTCCTGCAGCTTATCCTTATTGCGGAGCAGCATTTTCTATGGTACGGCTCAGTCTCTTCTTTTGTCCACTGAGTTTCCGGAAGCATTTCTGTTTTGGTGGTTTCTTTTTTTTTTTTTCTCTCTCTGTCTAAGCCATAGATATGGAATGCAGTAGTAGTTTGGAACAGACGACTCATCATCTTTGTCTACAAACTGAAAACTTACTTCCACATTTCGAGTGTTCTTTTAACCCATATTGAGTTTTCAAATTTTGCTGGTTTGACTTGCAGTAAATGCAGTCTTGGTATGAACAGTGTAAATATAGCTCAACTATACTTAGCATAGGTGTGATATTACACATGCAATCTCAATGGGATATTTTTTGAGAAAAATAAAAGAAACGGATGATTTACTATGGGATTACAGAAGATATCTCTTAAGTTGAAGAAATTACTGTTTATGTTGACAGTCTTTCTGGATGTTAAATTTATTTGTCGTTTTTTGATGCATTTAGCATGGTTACTTATTTACAGATGACAGGTTTCTTCATATTCACTTTAGTTCACCTCTACAGCAAGTAGCAGCTGGAATTTTTTTAAAGACGAGACGGCCTTTTCCGGCCCTGACTCAATTCCACCGCCCCCATGAAAGAAAACGAGAAAAGAACATTATGCGATGATATGGCGAGGAATTTTCCTGATGCGTAGAATTGAACGTTATGAGATAAATTCTAATTTACGGGATAATAATACGGCGAAAATAATTTTGCTACCCTGATTTGTCTGTCATTTTACATTTTTGACGGAAGGAATTTTGATTTGGTCCTTTATTTTTAAAAATTCACTATAGGTTCTTAAATTTTGATTTTGTTAATTTTTTTTTCCTTTTATTTAAAATCTTCCATTTTGATTATCAATTGATTGAGAACAAACACAATTGACCTTCATAGAAAATGATTTTATGAGAAAATATAAATTGATGTCTAAGTTATATTAAAAAATTGAAACATTAGAATCTTTGACATATGATTTAGTTAACATTAATCGTTTGATATCCCCCACCCAACCGTTTAAACACTCTTTTAATATTGAAGTTATCATTTTCAAAAGTAAAATAAAACAATTATAAAATTTTATTTTGACTTGATAAAAATATAATATCAGTATTTAGTTTAATTATAGTATTAATTATAATTAGAAATAGTGTGTATATATATATATATATATATATATTGAGACATAATTATTTTGAATCTTTTTAGAATATTAATTAAACGGGTAATTATAGGGTGTACATTAAATCTTTAAACTCAAATTCAATACGATTAGTAAATTTACCATGTGAATTTACCATGAAACCACCAAAAACGAATTAGATCGCATACTATACTCGATTGATCAGGTAAAATTATCATATCCGTGATTGAATGATAAAAAAATATTAAAAAAAAATCGTAAATTAGAGACCTCGTAATTAGGTTTTAGATACAAAGGTCCTTTTTTGTTTAAGACTAAATTCAAGGGACCAATTTATGTTTTCCTACTTCAAAACCTAAAGCGTTAACCCATAAAAAGATGCGCTACCCTAGCTATAAATACATACGAAGGTAGCAATTGGCAGCCGTGGGAGCAAAAGAAAGCTACAAAACCTAGTTACAGTATCTGTGTTTAATTTTTGGAATTTTTTCCCCTTTTTGTATGTTTTAATTTAACCTAAGAAAAGAGGTGCCTCCATAATCCCAGATAAGCTGAGATTTGGTGCTTGTCTGATTCATGGGAGGCCTAAAACAACGGTGGAAGTTTCGCTGATAATGCCTTCATGTTCTTGGAAGGCATTTGTTAGTAACTTTGCCATACATTTTCCCTCAAGATCTCCATTTTATTCGATTTCTTAACCTACTTTTTACATTTCAAATTCAATCGAATATATCGTCGGATTTCTGATATTCAAATCACTTTGGATCTGGATCTGAACGGTAAAATTATTTTTTGCCCAAAGGAATCTTTTCGTCTTGTCCAAACGCACCGATCGCCGGCATTTCCTATCTGATAAGATTGCCGTCGCGCTTGTGCTTTTAGGTGAGAAATTCCATTCGCATTCTTGTACTCGTGGGACCTTCAGTAGAGGCTGAAAAACTAATTAAACGACAAGCGTTTAGAGATGATTCACTCAAGCGCGGCTGAGACTAGTCATGTTCGTCTATTAGCTATATTTACAACTTAGTAGATTATTAATTGAACTATGAAAATAATTTAAAAATCTAAATTAATTTCAATTTAATACTATTAATACATTTTATATTTTCATTTGTCAAGAAATCCCAATTTAGTTATGTCATACTCTACAGCAACAAGATTGAATGTTTTATTGTAAATTAAATTAATCCGATCCAATGAATACGGAAAAAAAATTACTTATAAAACTTATTGTTATACTAATAATAACACAATTCATATTTTATTTCTCAAAATATCTTATAATATTTTTTTGAGAACAACATTCTCGTAATTATTTGTCTTTCAAACAAAACACTATTTTGAAAGAAAAAAAAAACACCAAAATGATTAATTTAAAATGGCCAAAAACATTTTGATGGTTATAAATAGAATGAATTTACATATGAAGAATGATAATAGTATGAATCAATTTATTCATAAAAGTTAGTTTTATATTTTTTTCCATTTTGACTAATCGAATACTTAAAAATTATATTTATTAAATATTTTATATATAAAATTATTTTATTAAATATTTTAATTTATAAAATTAGATCAATAAAATACTTAATAGATGATTGATAAATATAAAATTTATTATTTTAAAAGTTATGCTAACTATATATTAAGTTAATGTTTTGCATATAAAAATAAAAAATTATACTAACTATATTTATTAATTATTTTATATATATAATTATTAATTATTTAACGTAGGCTTCTAATCAAGCGAGACATGTCATTTTTCATTATTGGATAGTAATTGTTAATTAAAAAACCATTTTTTATGAATTTAAATCTACCTTTCTAGAAAAATAATTCTATACGAGTATTGACTGCAGCCAAATCTCTCCTCAATAATTTTCAATATATACTGAACGAGAAGTCAAAAATTTATTAAATTATTGAAAATAATCAAAATTATTATTTAAAAAATTCTCCTAAACACACTTCAAATTAATATTATATATATATATATATATATAATTTTCAGTAGAATTTCGAAGCAAACCTTCCTTTTCAAAAATTTTCAATACATACCCAAAAATAGAAGTCAACAACTCAACAGAAAAATAAATGTCCTTAGAAATGGCAACAAATACCGCCAGAAATATATATATGCGGAAACCCATTTATGTTCCTATGCCGTTTTTGGTAACCATATTCCAATTCGTGCATCTCTTTGGATTCTAACCATTTCACGTTTTCTAACAAACAACAAATTGCCAATTCTATTTGGAGGCATATTTAGAAATTTGATTATGCTAAAACGGTGTCTCGTCTTTCGTAAATTCGATTAGCTTCATCTTCATTTCTCTTACTAGCCGTGATTTCGCATCTTGCGTATAAATACATATACATATATTTAATGGTGGAATTAAAATAAAATATTGAAACTATGGTTCAAAAACCATTAAGTTAAATCGCATAATGGATAATTTATTATATAGTAAAGCTATTAAATATATGTTGTTTATTAATTTTTACTCTCTTGTTAAGTGAAAAATTATAACACTTTTATATTTAATAAGAGTAATTCATTCTATTTTTATACTTCAAAATCGAGTTATTGAATTAAATGATATTTCTGTCCTAAATTCTAAATATCACTAATTAATGACGGGATGAATTTTAAGAAATGAATAAGCGATAATAAATCAATTTGTGTTCTTAAAACAAAATCAAATACTAATTGCTAGGGGTGTAGTGAATCAAGATTTTCAAGAAACGCAATTTGCTAGCTATTCCACATTCTGTTATCAAATACTCATTAATATTATTTATTTATACTTAATAAACATTATATGTATAACATAAAATCTATTTTCAGTTAATTATTCAATCATTATAATCAATGTTATAATCTAGAATATTATGAATTTAAATTCTAATCAATTTTTTTTTGTTACTCACAGGTTGTGACTCAGTAGATAATGCAGACTAAGCATGTGAGAAGAGATTTCGGATTCGATCCCTATGAAATACACCTGTAGGGAAGGGTAAAAAATCTTAACCGTGATTAAGCCCTGAACCTGATTAAACAGTCTCTGATAATAGGGTCCGGACGTAGGTGGTTTACACAAAAAATAAATAACTTTTTTTTGTTGAAATTTCTTTGCATGCATATCAATACCTTGTCGTACAAATTTTGATTTACAACTTTAGACAAATTAATTTTTCCATGAACCATACAAAATATCTAAAATGAAATTTTAGGTTGAGCCTCATATCAACCATGTATGAATTTTAAGGTAATGTAATACACACATGAATTCAAGCTAATAAGCTAAGCTTCACAGCATCTTATAAGGTTGGATATTCTTTTTCTGATACTTCCGGACACGTGTCGGATATTTTAAAAAGTGTCATATTATTTATTTTATTTTATTAATTTTGGATACTTGAAGGATACATCAAAGACGCTTTGGAATACTTATTGAACACTTTGAAGATACATTTAAAAATTTTATTAGACTTTTAAATAAATTTATTAATAAAAATTTTATAATTATTATCTTTAATATATATTTATAGTTATTAATACTTAAAACAAAAAAATTAAAATGTACATAAAAGAATGGAAAACTTTATTTTGTAATCTATTATATATTTATTATTATCAAATTCAATAACAAATTCACAATATAACGATGATATTAATTTCGAAAATTTAACTAATTATATTGAAATACAAAATTAAGTATTTTTTATTTTATATTTATTATCATAAATGGTTGTTTAATTATTTGAATTATTAATAAATTAAACTTATATAATGTAATGTGTCCTAAGCGTGTTGATATTCTACTTTTTTTTTTCCAATTACCATGTTCTATATTCGCATTGCATTATGTCGTGCATTTCATATCCATGTAGTATCATGCCGCGTGTTTCAAATCCGTATAGTATCGTGTCGCGTGTTCCGTCCCCGTATCTATACAACCTAGCTAATAAAGCAGGAAAATAATGATGGTAAATCACAGCTAGACTTTCTATGTAAGTTGTAGAAATCAGTAACATTTCCATTTAAGTTGTAAAACAAAAGCAACAATGTCATTTTGAGTTGCTATAAATATTTTTGTCAAGAACTGTATTCTACTTTCAAGAAATCATCCTTCTTTCTTTTAACCATTGGCGTCTCGTAATTTTATTTTCTCCAAGATAGAAGTGTGCTTCTCCTCTCTTATACTCCACCAGTTTCAATTGTTCTTTCTGGTAAATAAAAAATTCTTAGAGATCATTGTTTTTTTATTTATTATATATTTATATATATGCATTCATCTTCTAGGGTTTTATCCAAATAGATCATTGTGCACACATCAAGGAATCAACTGATATCGATAGCCATGAAATTGATTCAATTAAGTTTAGATGATTGTTAAATAGGTTTAGCGTAGATAGCAACGGTGTTATTTTATGATGAACTTTTCACGATGGATGTTATTATGATGAATTTTTTATTGATATGTAGATATTATTAAAATGATTTAATTTATTTATGAAATTTGACATTTTGGAATTTAAAATTTATTTTAATTTTTTTCGTAGTTTTATTTTATATTACTCGATTTGATGAGTACTAACCATATAATTAAAATGTATTTTTTTAGAGTTCAATCCACCGAATTCGTTTAAAATAGAAAAATTCATATGGAAATTTTAAAAAAATATAATAACATGAAACCCTTTAATTAAAATAAAATATTCAATCAAAGATTACAATTTACATAATAATCAAAACTATATAATTTTTCTGAACTATTAAACATACTTACAGAACCATTATAAATCCTCTTTTCATTTGTCATTGATATATGGATATTTGCTTTCTCTCTTTGTTTCTTTTACGGATCAGTTCAAATCCATGCATTTAATCGTAAATTTCTGGAAAATAAGATCGAAGTAACTGAATTATATATACATATATTTTGTAATTTAATTGGTAGCAGGTTCGTTTCTGGATTTATATTAACAAGTTCAACTCTTGTGATGGAATTTGCGGTTTCCTCAAAGCTTACCCCTAGAATGCCAATGGCATTTTCTCTTCCTCAAAGAATGAAATTGAGCATCAGGTTTCAAATTGAATCTCATCCCACTCTGTAAGTACATATCAACTTCCCTAACAGGAACTTCTTCTTCCTTTTTTATAAAATTCATCAAACGGAATTTTTTTATTAAAAAAAGCATTTTTACTACGTGGGAAAGTAGCAGTAATAATAATTATTTACCTTTTGTTACTAAATTAATTGGACAGACTAACGAAATTTTTTTCAATTTTTTATTTTTAAATTTTTATCAGTGTCACGCGGTGATCTGAGGGCGGATGAAAATACTTTTTCATTTGCAATTACATCCTTAATGGCCATTCATGATGATATTGCTAAGAAAACTTGAAATTTATGTAAAATTGATAGAAAGGGTGAAATTGCAAAAGCTTTTAAATTTCAGAATATTTTAATATATTAGGTCTAAAAATGATAATGAAAGAATCAGAGGAATGGTGTACGTGTCATGCACATTGTAATCAATACTCTTACTTTTTAAATAACCTAGAACCATGAAATGCATTTTAGAAGACACAAATTTTTACTATCCAGTCTTTTTTTTTGGTAATTAATGGGTCATCAAATAGGATTAAGTAAATTATGAAATTCACAATAAAAATCTTCTTTTTAATTTATATATAAATTTCAAGATGGGATCATCTTCATTGGATTTTTTTTATTCTGCATTTTCGTAAAAAAAATACCAATGTATTGGTGTAAGCCTTTTTTTCCTGATTTTTCTGAAGGTTGGAAAGGCCATATCCAGCACTGGATCTGAACAATGATAGGTAATTATCTCAATATCAATGGCATAAATACACACACACGCACATTACTAATTTAATATATGGTATCTTTTTGCTACGATCAGAAACTCGAGTAACAGTACAATTCAACCTGTGATCAAGAAGAACAAGACTCTGTTCATAATGGGAGCAACATGCACAGGAAAATCAAAGCTCTCAGTTGACATAGCCACTCATTTCCAAGCAGAAATTATCAATTCAGACAAAATGCAATTCTACAAAGGCCTGGACATTGTAACAAACAAACTTGCTGAATCTGATCGCAATGGCATTCCTCACCATCTTTTAGGCTTCGTGGAAGATCCTGAAGCAGATTTCACTGCACAAGATTTCTCCAATCACGTAAACTCCACAATTACTCAAATAATCAACAATGGAAGCCTACCCATTATAGTGGGCGGCTCGAACAACTACATTAAACAATTAGTCGAAAGCCCATCATCAAATTTCAAAGAAAAGTTCGATTCTTGCTTTATCTGGTTGGATGTTGCTGTACCCGTACTGTACGAGCATGTAGCGAAACGGGTCGATCTTATGGTGCAATCAGGTTTAGTTGAAGAGGTTCGGAGCATGGTGGAACCAGGCTCCGATTATAGTCGAGGAGTTTGGCGAGCAATTGGAGTTCCAGAAATGGATCAGTATCTTTATGCAGAAAAATATAATGCTGATGAAAGGATGAAGAAGATATTCCTGGACTTAGCCATTGATAGAATTAAAGAGAATACTTGCAGATTAGTGGATTCGCAGTTACAGAAGATTCATCATATGATATATGAATTAGGTTGGAAACTGCATAGAATTGATGCTACTTCTGTTAGGGAGAAAGATGGAGGAGAGGCAGTCGAAGCATGGAATAAGGAGGTTTTGAAACCTAGCTTGGAGATTGTTAGAGATTTTCTTCAAGGCTAACAAAAACTAAAATTGTACCAGTTTTATTGGGAGAGTGTTGTTTTCTTCTTGATGGAGAGAAAATCCCTCGTGGGAGCATTTCTCCTTGGGAGCCTGAGACGCCCGAGTAAGATTAGACTTAATAAGTTAAGACACAAATGTGGTGCAAAAAAGAAAAACAAAACAAGTAAAAATTCTACCTGTTTTATGGTTGTTTCCTTATAATATTCAACAAATCAAGGATGCTTTATTTATAGAATAAAAGATTGAGTTGCTCTTCGTTTTCTATATACAAATCATTGATTTGGTTTCAAAAAGTAAATTTCGTGTCTCTTTAAATAATTGATAAATAAAAGAAAATGCATCAATATTTGGAAATTATTTATATTTCTTACCGTTTTGTTTATTATTCTTTCCGTGATTAATTAGGATATTAGCGTGTAGAACCATCCATCAATCAACTTCAAATTTTTTAAAAGAGAACGGCTCACTTACATAGTATAGGCTACCTCATATGCCAAAATTAATTAAAAATATTTTTTTTTGTTTAAATGTAATTCGGTTAGTGTATGTAGTAGACACATATATTCAACTTAGGTAAGTCTTTTTCAATTAATTACATCTTTTATATACGCCTATGTGTGTATATATCCATTTTTTCGATCAAACAAATGAAATAAAGAATTCTTTAATAAGTGTTTTAATTTTATTTTTTTATTTTTCCAAGTATACGGTAAGAAATATCTTTATTTCAGTAACAGTTATTGATTTCATTGGTTTGGTCCATTGATGGAATCATGACATAGTCTAATTAAGTTTTTCCTACACACATAATGGAAATTAAAAAAAAAAACTACATACTAAAATCATTGAACACTGAAGCAATAATCCAAACAAACAAGCACAAACAAACTAACAGAGGAAAGGAAACTACAAAAGCAAACAATAACACTTGACAAAGACAATCATGCAAATAATTAAATAAACAGTAATAAAAATACAGAACTATTGGATTTTAGCAATGGAAAGACTCCTCGACTAGGCTGCACTTGACAGGAAGCTGCAAGGCTTGGTTGGGATCAATTTTGTAGGTAGTCAATAGCCATGGATAATTATTCTTGTAAAAACACACGCATTGCAAGTCGGCTTTCGATAGAGCAGAGCAACAAGCAGCTGATGGTGGTACAGGATTTTGGCCTGACACTGATGGCCTGCATGCGTTTAAGCCTTCATCGGTCATGTGGCAGAATGTCTCAGCACCATTAACCACCACTGGGTTCGAAACTAGAGCTATGAACATTACAAGTGCCGTTACAGTAGGTAGCTTCTTCAGGTACGCCTCCATTTTTTGGCTACCAAATCAACACTCTTCTTCTCTCGTTATGTTTGTTTGTGGGTAGTGAGGACTATAACTGGCACATCTATGCTTTATATAGAAAATGAATTCATGGGGTTGGTGGTCTTTGACCTAGATCGCTCTTTTCATTTTTTAATAAATTAAGAGGCTGCAATTTTACTTGTGTGTAATAAAAAATTAAGATGATTAATTAGAAAGGTAAAAACTTGTTACTAAAGTAACATGCACGTTAATTTACATATATGTTTCATTTTTTAACTTGATCAAAAGCAAAATACTATATTAGTTTGATGTGATCTTAAATTCAGAAATTTCAAATAAACAAATTAAGAAGCAAGATGCTCCAGAGTATGCAATGGCCAGAAGTAAAAGTGGTAAGGCACCAAATGGAGGGAGGGTTGGCAGATTGGCAATACCATGGGCATGCAATTGGGAGGGTCACGGGCAAACATTGGTATTTGGTTGTGTTAAAAATAAGAACTCAGTTGGATTCTAGTGGAAAAGCTTATCCAAAGTTGTCTACTATTTAGTTCAAAGCATGTGATGCTTGCCCAGCAAGAACACGGATTATTTATACACCATCTATCCATGGTGTTGAGCTTTATATACAATTCTTTGGATCCCCATGTTCACGAGAGGGATTTTGCATGACCAATTGCCAGGATATATGTGTATATATATGAAGGGTTTATTCCATAAAATAGTGTAGCTGTTTTAGCTTTTCATAAAATATCTTTTCTAGGACCGGCAATCCATTGGGCTTGGAACAGATTTGATCCTAGCCCTTCCCTTTGTGCATAGATTCTTATGGGCCTGATTAATAATCTGATACTTTTCTCTCTTTTTCCAATTAGTTTTGAAAATAATTTGTAATACAATTGCTAGATCGTAGACTTTTTTAATTCAAGATTTTTCGTTCTTCTTTTATCCAAAAAGAAGACTACCTTATATATGTAATCAAACCCACCCTTTGAAAATCAAATTTAAATTAAAATTGCAAGATTATTCATTATATAAAAAAGGGAAAAATACCTTGTCCATGTAAAAAGATTTAATCCATAAAAAAAATACTTACAAAGATGGGATTTTGGAGAAAATAATTATTAATAAAAAAAAAGCGGAGTCGGTGAAAAAATATAAAAACCTTGGTACACTCAATGTGCAAAAAGCTGGCCATAAAAGCAAATTATATACAGTCTAAGTCTAGCCGTCCACATGGTTCTTGGTAGTTAAGTTATATATGAATTTCCAATCAAATTCCCATTGGACCGTAGCGTTGCTTCTTGATAATTTTACATTAAATTTCAATTTATATATAAAATTAATATTAGGGTTTAATTAAAAAACTGAAATAAATTTTAATTATATTGTAGTAAGATAAATTCTGAATGTCTAAACAATAGTAAAAACTACTGAGTTCAATAATAAATAGCAGTATGTTGATATTTCAAATTGGTATTAATTTGCTTTAGATCATTGTCTTCAGCAAAAATCAAAGCGTCCAAAGCAATATCCCTTTCGCGTATACTATTTGACAATAATATTAATTGTACAAGCGATCAAAATTATACATTGGAGTGGAAAAAACAAATTCAAATACTACTAATGTTCTTGCGCTAAACAAAAGAACTTGGCTTGCACAAAAATAATTATTTCCAAGAAAACCTCAACAATGTTCTTGCATTGTATAAGTTGATGGTTTATTTGGTAAAATTAATTATTTTAGTAGTTGCTAGCTATTTTAGTAATTAGCAGCTATTTAAATAGTTTTGAATATTATCTTATCGAGTATCCGTCATGAATGTAGAAGCAATAATCCTCTACTTTGAATAATATTTACTAAATTAATAATAACTTTTGCGATGAAAATAAATCGAACTCGAAACATTTCACTCCTTACATCTTTTGCAAGAAATATAAAAATTGAAGAAGCTTCGCAAAATTTTTAAAATTTTTTGCTTTAGGTTACTATATATGTTCATTGAATATTTGGCTTTAGGTTTCTCAATTCATTGTATTTTGTTTTGGGTTTCTCCATGCATTGTATTTTCTTCTATGAGTAAGAGTATGACTCATGAGCAATAAGTCATGTAGAGAGACTTATTAATCAATGTTTATACTTAATAAACGCATTATTAATTAGTAATTACTAATTAAACGACAAAGATGAGGAGGATTAGGATTAGTTCTTGTGCTTAAGAAAACTACCCGTACTAAAAGAACTAATAATGTCACGTGCCTTGCGAAAAATAGCAAGATAAGCAGAACGTTACAAAGCACGTGAGAAGAATAATCCGGTGGGGTGACGTAGCGTGGAATCATTTTGAAAACTCATAAAGGCAGCAACCAATAAATTATCAACACGTGTTATCCGCGTGACGCGTCCTTCCTCAGCTGTCAACCGGAAAAGAACTACTTGCTTCTCGTTCGGCTTTTGTTACGAGTAATTACTTACTTCTCAGTCTCATCTTAAATAATACCCCTCAACTTTGGCCTAATTTACCGTGTAAACCTCAGCCAGTATCTCGTCCACTTTTCGAAATGACATTTTTAGCCCTGTAGCCTATATAATATTAATTAAAAGTAAATCATATATTTTTAAATTATTTAAATAGAATATTTCATCTTCAGTCACTAATATTCGTGGACTGATTAAATTAGTTATTTAGTTTAACAAAAAATGATTGATAATTGCCAAATTTATTGAGAGTGAAGATTCAGTTCATTACATCCAATTTTATAAATATAAAAATTAAATTAAATTTTATAAAATCAAAATAATTCACTTTTATTAAATCGAACCGAATCAAAATAACCAATATTACAATTTTTTTCTTTTTAAAAAAATCGATTTAGTTTGAAAATCAAATTAAACTACTAAATCACATTAGTTTGCTTTTTTCCTTCTTTGAGTTGAAATTCAAAGTGATCAAATATCAATTTGGTTATGTCAGTCCATTCGATTTTCGGCAAAGAAAATTCGAATCAAAACTAAAAATAAAAATTTATACTTTTAAATAATTGAACCAAACCCATTTTATTAAAAAATTAAATCGAATCAAACCGAATAGTGTCACTTTAGTTCAAGAACCAAAATTTTCTATGTTCTAAGATTTACTAATTAATTGTGTATTGTTTTCTCCTAGAAAGAAAAGAAGTAGCTAATAACTGCTTATCTTCCTGTGCAAATTTCAGTAATTTACAAAAATATCCTAAAATTGGGGAAATGTTTTGATGTCGTATTTCTTGATTGGCAAGTCATCATGTTCAGATTGAAGATGAGTATAAATAGAGAGAGTTGGGTTTCAAACATTCAACTATATATGCTAAAAGCACCACTTTTCTTCAAAAGCTCAGCTCAATAACTGCTATCAGCTCTTTTAAGGTTGCCTGTGAATTCAAGAAGAACGAAGAACAAGAAGCAGGTATTTCATCTCTTTTAACTATAGTATTTGCATTTTCGAAAAGATTTATATCAAGCATTTTATTCATTTTATGTTTTGCCACTGAGAAGATTCGAAATTTTAGAATTTATTTGATATAATTAGAAAATTCAGCGAAAATTGATAAGTTATTTCTAATTTGATGCTTTTAATTCATTAAACGTAGAAAAATAATTTTACAAAAATGAAATAATTAGAGATCTCATTCTATTCCTTTCAAAGATTATCTAATTTTAAGATAATATACAGACAGAATTTGATTGTGATGAAAAAATTAAGAAAAAAAAAATGGTAACTCTACCTTTGCAGTGTATAGCGTAAGTTTCCGCTGTCAAGATCAACCTCTAAATTAAAACACGTGACTTTAACGAGTTAAACATAAAATATAAGGATAAGATCAATATATATATATATATATATAAAAGAGGATTACTTTTTTTTTTTTTTCAAATTTTGAAATCGAGGGTATTTTTGTAATTGTTGAAATGCGGCAGGTCGCAGCAGAATTAGCAGTTATAATCTTTATTTTCTCGTCACAATCTTGCTTTTAACATCACATTGCGTTTTCTTGTCTTCTGCTACGTATTATTACCTGTGTGTCTGTTCTTGAAGCTGAAGTTTTGCCTTGCAGTCTCTCCTTTTTCAAAAATTGAGCTAAATGGGTTTGTTAATTTATGCTTTTTGCTGTTTAAAGCCGTAATCAAATGGATCGAGCTTAATTTTGTTGTGTAGATTTCTAGAGAGAGAAAAAAAGGAAAACATTGCTTCCCGCGTTTTCGATGTCCCAATTATTATTAATGCAATGCGTGCAAGCTATGCTCAAATCTTAAAGAAAGCTATAGTTTCCACCGCGCGCCGCCACCAATCCACCACCACCACCACCACCCCCCCCCCCCCACGACCCCCTCTTTCTCTCTCTTTGTAAAATCTTGGTTCCTAACGGTTTTTATTGTCTTTAAGCTTCTTCATTCTTCAAACACCTCTCGTTCTCTCTTTATTTATTTATATTGCTTTTCCTTCTTTATTAAGCATACCCACTACCTTTTATCATTAATTCTCGCTTTCGTTATTCTACTTTTGACAAAAATTCAAAAGCTTAAACTTGTACTTCTGTCCCTCTCTTCTCTCTCTTTCCTGTTCTCTGTATCTGCCTTTTCTTCGTTTCTGGTCTGTTTTAAAGCCTTCTAAATCCATCTTTCCTTTTCTGGCTATCTCATTCATTTGCTTCCTTTTGATAGAAATATCTTCTTTTTGTTTTTTGTATATAAATTAAGTCGCCGTTTATTAATTTGCATTTGATTAATCAATTCAAGAAAAGCCTTCAACAAAATCCATTTAGTTTTCTTGCTTTTTTCTGCAACTAATTAAAGAAACTACTTTTGTTTAATTGGGTTTTGAAGATCTGAAGCTATGGGAGGTCATCTGAGCAAGAAATTAGCGGCAGAAGTTGCTGCTTCTTCTTCTACTACTACTACTATTAATCTCAACAACAATTTACAATACACAACTGAATTAAGCTTTTATGAAGCAGCATGCAGGCTCGATAAAGACTTACAAACATTTGATACAAGTCTTCAAGTCCGTACAAATCAGGTCATCAATACTCTTGCTGTCGGTGTTGAGGTTAGAGCTCTTTCTTTTGATTCTTTAAAAGAAGTAACAGAATGTCTATTAGAAATGAATCAAGAAATTGTTAAAGTGATCTTGGAATGCAAGAAAGACATATGGAAAAATCAAGAATTGTTTGAGCTTGTTGAAGAATATTTTGAGAATAGTTTGCAGACTTTGGATTTCTGTACTGCATTGGAGAAATGCTTAAAGCGTGCTCGCGATAGCCAGTTGTTTATTCTTGTCGCGCTTCAACAATTCGAAGAAGAAAGTGAAAATGGAGGAAATAGGTTTGATAAGACATTGGAAGGATTAAAGAATTTTAAGTCTGCGGGAGATCCTTTCACTGAGGAATTCTTCCAGCTTTTTCAGTCAGTTTACAGGCAACAAATACTAATGCTTGAGAAATTGCAGTCGAGAAAGAACAAACTGGATAAGAAACTTAAGTACATTCATGCTTGGAGAAAAGTTTCAAGTATAATATTTGTTGCTACTTTTGCTGCTGTTTTAATCTGTTCAGTTGTTGCAGCAGCCATGGCAGCGCCTCCTGTGGCTGCTGCTTTAGCTGCTGCAACGTCGATCCCATTAGGCTCGATGGGCAAATGGATCGACTCGCTATGGAAGAATTATGAAAATGCATTGAAAGGGCAAAAGGAATTAACAAGTACAATGCAAGTGGGTACTTATGTTGCCATTAAAGATTTGGATAATATTCGATTGTTAATCGATCGATTGGAAATAGATATTGAAGGATTAATGGTAAATGCAGAATTTGCAATTGAAGAAGAAGCTGTGAGAATTGCGATAGAGGAGATTAAGAAGAAATTGGAAGCGTTTATGAAACATGTTGAAGATTTAGGAGTACAAGCTGATATTTGTAGCCGCGATATTAGAAGAGCAAGAACTGTGGTTTTGCAAAGGATAATTAAACATCCTAATAACTAATTAATTTAAGGGTCTTAGTAATTAATTTTTTCATTTTATTTTATTTTCCATTTTGGGATATATGTTTATTGTTTCATTATTGATTGTTAATTAGTATTGCACATGATTTATGTTAAAGTTTAATTTCTTTCTTGACTATGAATTTCATGTTCAATCTTCAATTTCAAGGAACCTGAAATCTATTGCAGTGTCTAACAAATATATAGAGCTCCTACTATATTGATATCAATTTGCCTCTTTCTTCAAATTATTTAGAGGTCTGCGTGCAATTTAGATAAGAGTTTTTGTTTATTAACATAAATTTTATTTTTAGATGTGTTTGTTGACAAGAACACATTTAGTTAAATATTATATTTTTATTTCTCCAATAAATTCCTTTCAGACACGAAAATAAAAAATTCAGACAAAAACAACATTATCCGTGATATTTCATTCCTAGGAATACGCATAGTACCGGACATTTATTTGTCTATAGTCACTAATTAAAATTTCTCCCAAAAAATGTAAAACAAACATTGTTGTATGGGTTGCTTTATCCAAAATCATTTTCATTACTTTTCAAAAAAAAAAAAAATGTTCCGATAAAAATTAACAAACCGATGCTAATTTGTTGCTAGACTTCTAAAGATAGGAGTAATCAAAAAGCCAAAAACAGAGATATATGAGAAAATCCAAAATCGTCATATATGGAAGAAGACTAGGAATTAATAGTCCTAACCAAGAACGTAGAACTACTGTAGAAAAAAAAACGGAGAAAGAAAAAACTATGTTTTGAATACAAGTCAACAAAAAATGCAACCAGTAAGCAAGGTAAATTCTTTAGTCATGAAATCATATGCACTATATATATATATCCTCTGGAGCCTATGCTTGTGCGTGGCTTAAGCAGTCGGTTCTGATGAATCATAAAACATACATCTATGAATCAAGGCCCTCACCTGGAACAGCTCCACTGGCACCAGAAAGAACAAAATAAAAGACAAAACTATCTCTTTCTTTTATTTAGCTTTTCATTTTCTTTTGCTGCACCGCATGTATGTACATAAGCACCAAAATGTTAAGAATGGGGACTAGAAAAAAAGAAAGGGTTACACTCCAAAAACAGGACATAATCAAAGAGAATGTTCCATAGTGAGGAGACAGAGCGAAGAAAAAAAAAAAGCTAAGTAATGTAGCAGTTCAAGATGGATTAGCACAATCACCTGTGTATGAGACATATAGGTTAGCATGCTTTGTCAAAATTTTCATGGTTTTGATAACTGGTGTATCCTTGCCCTGTTTCGTGTGTGTGAGTGTGGTTTCTTCAAAGGAAAAAAAAAAAGAAAGAAGAAAGAAAGATGGATTAGCACGACAAACTGGTGTATAACCCCACATCTGTTATGCAAAAACTCAGTTCTACGCAAGTCAGACCATAACTTGTATGATAGGTGTCCATTGCATCATTAACAAGAACCTTGAAAGCCATAATTCATGAAAAAAAATATTTCAGACGTAAATGTAAAATTGGAAATGAGATGAAACCCAGTCAACATTAAAATTGCCTTGCACAAACCACCTTTGTCTCCGTTTGTGTCGTGCGCATGTGCATACAATTTATGGATATCATATGCTGAAACAAAATTCGTCCACAACCGGTTGACATGTTTAATTATACATATAGGTAGTAAGTTAAGTCTTACAAAGAGCATAGGCAGTTGATATCATAAGCAGTCTTCTAAGATGCCAGAAACTCCGAAAGGTGCTACTTAGTTTGACGAAGCAACAGCATATCTCTAGCAGGCAAAGAAACTAAAATTATGGGCTCTATAGAATTCACCTGGGGAGAAATTTTTTGCTGCATTGAGAAGTTTAAAACCTACCGGACAGGTTTCACAATGCTAAGAAGTGGCATTGGACGAAAGTTGAAATAGGTTGCAGATGCCAAATAACAACATACTAAAGATACATAAATCTTGAACCAAATTGATGAGAAAAAAGTGAAAAACGTACATGTGCCAATCAAAAGTATTACTGCCACAAAATTTACAAAGCACTTCACTGTCGAGAGGTCACCTTCTGTACCTTGATGAGGGAAATGGCCTTGGGAATAGAAATTTGAAAGTAATTGGTCCTTTAGTTGGAATGTCTTCATCAACCAAGCAGCAACTTCTTTTTCAGAATGTGGGATTCCATCAAGAGCTATGCGCCTAACATGAATATGAACTTCAGAGGGGTTCACACCAAAAACGTTGTCCAATAAAGATGGGCACCGTGGTTTGTAACCAATGGTCAAATCATAAACTGCAATGAATAAGAGATGCAAATTGAGAAAAAGATTTTCAAAGCAAATTCAAGCATTGTAATTTTGAAACCTCATTAGTGACCATCTGTTCAACCAAACAGATCAAACAGACAAATCAGTAATCAAATAGCTCATCATTGCTCCAGCCTTTTTTCTTATTGGAGGGAAAAAAAATGGACCTCATGTCTGACATTTATGGTTTCAAGTATGCTTCTTGTTTTTTGAGCTCAGTTATTTTTTCTTTCTTCCTGTTTTCTTTCCACCAGTGTACAACACAAAGGGAGCCTCTTCCTATAAGCCTACCATAATGCATTAAATGAGACAAACTTCAGATTCAGGCAAGTCTTGCATGCAAGAAGTTACATATAAGGCAAAGTTAATTGATCATTGAGGATAGATAAAGAAAATATCTTAGGGACATTTTATATTCCTTATTAGAAAATGTGATTTCATTTATTTCTTGATCAAGTGAAATTTTTTGTTACTGTTCAACTATCCATGTACCCTAAGGGTAGTTTCAAACTTTCAAAGCATAAAAGTGCAGTGATTCTGATAATAGCATCAAGCAGAAAGCACCAAAAAAAGAGAAACAACCTGCATCCAAAGAGCCCTTCAGATCTTCCAAGCAGGCATAGAAGCCCTTGGTTTTTGGGACCAACACATTTTTCAGGACTGGTAAGTCATTTTCAGCTGCATATTTTTGACTGCGAATGCACTTCTGCTCACTGCAGAACAAAAAACAAGGGAAAAAAAATATGGAAAACATAATGTAAGAAATATAACAAAGGTTGAAAAAAATTTCATTCTGGTATATGTTGTGCTAAAAAGATTTTCAGAAGAATTGATATAAATATGAATTATTTTTGAAAATGTTATGCTACTTGTTAATAACTTTAAAATTGATGGAAAAATTGGAGCTTTCAAAAAAGAAGGAAGAAAAGAAATATTAAGAAGAACGTCATTACGTGAAATCAGTTCCTTCAGGGAAGAGAGCAAGCCAGAGGGGATCTCGGTGATCCTTAAAACTTGAAAGCATTTGGTGCATGTTTGATGCGTCAACCTCCCACCTCCTCTCTACTGAGATGAACTCCAAAATGTGGAATCCCCAACCAAACACAGGTAATTTCATCAAACTGCTCTTAAGGACATACTTTATGTATCCCAAACAACCTTTCCTCCATGCAAGGTCCCACAAGTACATCCAATCAACCTCAGTTCTGTGGTTTGCAATAAGTAAAACACGTTCCTTTGCAGGAACAGTTTCACCAGAAAAAATGACTCTGGTCTTGTTTATCTTTTCAAAGAGAAAAGGCCATAAAGCTAGCCAGGCACCAAAGAAAAAAGATGTTGCATTCCTGCTATAATGTATGCTGAAAAGTCTCAGTATTACAGCACTCAAAAAGCCAAAATATACTAGCATCATAAATGCTGTTACAACCAACACCACTAAACACACGATACCCCTTATCAATTTTAGCGTAGTCAAAGCACGATCCCCTGTTCCATCCCCAGAATATACAGCCCCTCGAACCTCCATATATTCATAAACCAGATTTTAATATCCTTCAGAAGTAGATTCACTATCTTAGATATTTACCTCCTCAAATCTCACCTAACAAGCTCCTAGTATAACACATAACTTGCCAAAGGTTCAACTGCAAGGATGCTACTCAATGGAGTATAATCTTAACTTGGTGTCATCTCCAAGTCATCAAATGCCTGGCTGTTATTCAATGGGCTAAGAAGGAAAAAATGTGAAGAGAACAATTATCGATCAATTTAGCAAACAAATTGGCATGATATATGCATGTATCAGTAGAAGAGGACATAATCTAACTGTGCCAACTGAAACCAGAATTTAGGGACTTCATAACAAACTTAACAAATTGAATAAGCGAAAATAGAAAGCTAGGAAATACTGATAATAAGTTGACAGGACAGAAATAATAGATATAACATTAATGCTCTTAACAGCATAGATTATGCTTTAATAACTTCAAAAACCATGTCTAAGAATAAATTAGCTCACAAATTTCTTTCCTTCCTCAAGTGATCTCACTACAAGAATAGCATATTATAAATAAGATCTTGCACAAATGAAAATTAAATTGAACTTATTTTGAAAAAATTGTAGAATAATGATAAAATAAGCATTCGGTTTTTATTTGGATTTTAAAAAGCAATTAGGAAACATGGGACTAAACTTTTTTTATAATTAAATAAGTTAGTTGCAACTTATAGTTATATCACCATTTCCAAATATAAAATACAATGCGGGGAAGTTCAATAATACTAGTTGCCAACAAAGAAATTCCATTCTCATGTTAAGCATATTCCAGATCAAGCCATTCAACAACACATAGTTTATAAAATAAAATATTGTATCTGCACATTACTAGATGACAAATCCATGGATCTGAACTACATTTCCACAAGAAAAGGCCAAAATGGTAAAATTCCATAAAAATCTTAGTCTGGCTGCACAAAAATAAGGGAAATCACAGCAAGAGTGAGCTTCATATCAAACTATAACCTAGCAACAACCTTTTGAGCTCTAAAACTTGAAGAGATCAATTGGAAAAAGCAAATACAGAGAACAATAGTATTGTTATCACTTGGGAGTTGAATGATGTGAAGTTATAGAATTCATATTGTAATTTCTTTAATTTCTCGGGAAACAAGCAGATGATATGTTAGTTATACGAAGAACTGGAAGAAGAAACCTGAATTCAAATTACCTTCTGTAGATAATTCTAGCGGTGAAAAAAAGGCGTCGCCGAGGAAGCTGGAGGCCTGAGCTTCCGCTGTAAAATGTACAGTCTATACTTTGTTGTTGCAATAGAATGTGGATGCCAGGCGAAGATTTTAGAGCCGATGACACTAAGCAAAGGAGACCTTTAGGTGCTTGAAATTACGAATTGCCACTACCTTTACTACTGTTTTCAGGAGTTGTTACTTGGTTGTTCGAAACAGTGCTTTTTCTTTTTAATTAACTAAATAAAGCAAAAACTATACTTTTAACTGTATTAACTGAATTTTCTTAATTTATATGTGTCATGACCCAAAATCGTGGGCCAGACCGGCACTAGGACCTGGGTAAACTTAAGGCCCTCGAGGCCCGTAGTAAGCCTAATCTCTGATTTCAACACCATAATTACATGAAAATATTCTACAAGTTGGCCCATTATATTTTTAATGACTCAAGTATCATAAGGCCTTATTTTATTCAACTCAATCATTCCCATAAAGTCTT